>LZPO01044879.1:29563-42394 GCA_001675575.1 Neotoma lepida | reverse complement strand
TCTTTGCAGAAAAATCTATCATTCATTCTACAAAGAAAAAACAAACAACAAAAACACCAATCAAGGATAGAGGTTCTCTACAAGCAGGAGGAACCTGTGACAGTGAGGGAATTCTGATGACCACAGTAGGGGGATTCAGACTTTCTGCTTTCTGTTATCCCTGTGTAAAATTGGCTTTTCTGTGGGCTGTTTTATCAGGAACCCCAGTGTTTGTATGAGTCTTTATAGAAGGAAAGAATCAGCTCTCCCTCAGGTAGCTTTTTTTTAAGATTTATTTTTTAATTATGTGTATGCTTATGGGTGGGGCGGGGGGATGCTCAAGTGACTGCAGTTGCTGGAGGAGACCAGAGGTGTTGGATCCCTGGAGCTGCAGTTACTGGCAGTTGCAAGCTGCCCTAGTGGGTGCTGGGAACTGAACATGGATCACTAGAAGAGCAGGACACATTCTTAACCAAGGAGCCANCCTTCCATCCTCCAACACACTTCATTGTATCCATATTCTGTTAGCAGGAAGCAGTCATAAACTGTCTGATGGCAAGAAGGTCAGGTGATACAGAGTATGCACATTGTCCAAAGGAGAGAGTGGTAAGTGAACAGCCAAGAAAGAAGGGGAAATTTACAAAGAAAGAGAGAAATATGAGACTAAAAAGAAGTGGCTGGGGCTTGAGAGGTGGNTTGTTGCTCTTGCAGCGGACCCAGTTTTCCTTCCNAGCACCCACATGGTGGCTTACAACCATTCCTAACTTCAGTTAGGGGATCTGGTGCCCTCTTCTGGCCTTTGAATGAGCCAAAAACACACATGGTGCATAGATAGATATATAGATAGATAGATAGATAGATAGATAGATAGATAGATAGATAGATAGATAGACAGATAGATAGACAGACAGACAGATAGATGATAGATAGATAGATAGATAGATAGATAGATAGATAGATAGATATAGACATATGTCACTGGGGGTGGGCTTTGAGGTTTCAAAAGTCCATGCTATTCCCAGTTAGCTCTCTTTTTCTTTGCCTCATGATTGTTGTCTCAACATGAAAGCTCTCAGCTACTGCTCAGTGACGTGCCTACTTACCTCCATGTTTCCCACCATAATGGTCATGGACTCCAAACCTCTGGAACCATGAGCCCCAAACTAAATGCTCTCTTTAATAAGTTGTCTTGGTCATGGTGTTTTATCAAGGTGATAAAAAAGTAACTAAGACACAAACAAAACACTCATAAGCATAGAACAAAATAAACCTGCTTAAAACTTTAAAAGAAAAATAAAAGACTGTAATTGAGTCACAGATGTAGATTAAAAAATTCTGGGTTCGAATCTCAGCAATTACAGCCTTCCCCATCCAGGTATTATCCATTATTCCAGTTCTCCAAGCCTTGGGGTCCAAGTTCAGGAAAGTTAATTTCTTGAGATAAATATGAAAAACACCTTGGAAAATAACAATTCTAGGAAATGAAGTTTTCAGTAAAGAGAGAAACTAGAAAAACATAAATTTATAAGCTAGAGACAATAGGAGAAGGAGCTCAAAAATCTTAGAGAAATATAGAACACACAGCATTTTATCCATCCATATGTGTGATGTGAACTCACTGGGGAATGTCATGGACCNTCCCACCTATAGGCACAATAACAACCGACTAAACATTCAAAAAGAAGTTCTCTCCTTAAGAAACCACATATGTGACATAGACATCCTGGGGAAGAAGGAACCTTGGGCAAACATGAGGACTCAAGCCTAGGAATCTAGAGTCACCAGTCCTGTCACCCACCCTGGAAGCTCTGTATCTCAGCTNTTCATATGTAAAGTCCAATCAGAACCAGCATTCACCTGCCATGGGNAAGTTCCTCTGAGAGATTTACAGGTCTCTGTGGCAGAAAGACAGCCAGAAAATGGCCATATGCCCAATCTGGCAGTGTCATCTAGAAGTCCTTCAAAGGTGACTTTGCTAACAGAGAAATTCCTCAAGTCACGTGTTCACAAAGCCACTTACTTTTTAAATATTCTCTCGTAAACGAGAAAAGTCTAACACTATGCATTTTCTATTGCAAACACTCCATATGTTCAGGGGATTTCTCTGTCACTGAAATACAAGGTTATCTCACTTANGGGAAAGAAAGTATACATGTTTACACAGATGCTTGAAGATGTATCATTNTGTACCTGTGTCTAAGTGTATATATAAAGAATTTTCGAGTTTATGTGCGCTCATGTGTGCATGGTCCTTCTTTGANACCCGTGAGTGTGATAGNTAGTGTGAGAACTAGGAGGTCTCACAATGAAGACAGGCTGTAGGCAGACAGCTGCCTCCTGTACTTGGATGATCACAAACACANGTCATCTATCAGAGGAAGTGTACAGGACTAAATGGAAGGATTTTTAATAAGAGGCAAAGGGGTGCACTTTACCTAATAAAAAGAACATAGAGAGACCCCGGCTGTGGCTAATGTGCATAAAAAATTCAGCCTGTCAGATCCTCACTTTTCTAATTCAGTAATCTAAATAATTTATTTGACATTTTAGCTCAAGATGACCTTTCTTGGAAAAAAATTACTGTTTTAAACTTTTAGCAAGTACAACCCCCAGCCCCAGAATCCCCACTGAAGACTGCATGTCCCCTAACGAGCAAAGGGTAACCTCGTACTGCTCAAACACATTGCTGACCCTTTTAAATGGCTCGCAAAATGTCATTTAATTTTTTTAAACTAATTTCAATTATATTGCAATATTTGAGTTCAGTATTTGACGGGGGTGGTTGTAGAGATATGAGATTCCAGTAAGGTCTTACCTAGAAAAATTTAGGCAAATGATTTGTTTTAAATGATAGAGTTCTTAGATAGGGTTATGTTTCCCCATGGTTTGAATAAATAAATATACAAACTTGAAGTCTTGCAGGATACATAATAAGACTTTACACCATTCCCCTGGAGGGTTAACAGCTGTTAAGATGGTTGGTTCTTGAGAAAAATAAGTTGAGAATTCCAGGTTCTCAAAGGAGCTGTGTGGTTTAGGTGATCAGCCTTTGAGCCAAGCTGCTCAGCTGAAAACCCTAAGCCTCACCGTGTCCATCTTACCCTTGGCTTCCATTCCAGGACAGTCTTCCATCAGCCCAGGAGATCAGTGGGGTGACAGATGTCATCAACAGATTGCCTGCTCATTTCTTCCACAAGCAGTTAGTGAAATCCCAACCTTTTCTCTCAAAAGCCATCCAAAAGCTTGCCAATGAATCAGAACACACACACACACACACACACACACACACACACACACANACAAAAGGTATGACGGTTACCACGACTGTAATTGAATTTCCACTGTACACAAGAGCCGGCCATTTCATCATTGCCTTCTTGAAGGCTTATTCATGATCTATAGAGATGGCACAACACTTTAGAACCCAGACTTTTCTTCCTACCCACAGTAAAGCCTGATATCATTGATTCTCTAATTGGACAAGCACGTCATTTTATGAATATATGTTCATTGTTCCTGTTAAAGCAATATTGTTATGGGGACATGGGTTGACTTAAGTTCCTGTGTTATTTTCAAATCCAAATATTGTTATTGGTCACTGTACCAATTATGGGAGTGGGACAAGTGGATGTGACCATCAAGTTGAGATATGAAAGCTCAGATTCACTATTTCTTTCTTGTTCTCATCTCTCTGACATAGCATCCCCTGGAGCCTGCTACTCCTTGTTTTCCTCGCCCAGAAACATCCTGTTTCTCTTGATCAAAGGTGACTCTGGACCACATTCTCAGAAACTGCCTCATGAAATGGAGCTGGGACCTAACAACCTGTGTGAATTTGAGCCCTTCTCCTGCCTTTCCTGACACTTGGTCACCTGCACCAACTTTGTTTCCAGTAGACTGTTCAGATTCAGGTGCAAATAGAGAAATCTGAAAANTTTTTCTGCCTAAAACATCAATCTTTCCAGGTATGGCCATCATTGGCAAAGTTTCATAAATAGAAAATAATTGATTCTTCTGGAATTATACCCATCCCTGGAGTTCCTAGCTCAAGGTGCACATCAAATTCACATACAAAGTCATAAAAACATCAACTATAGAGCCTTCCTTCAATTCCACCAAGTCAGAATGCCTAATTTGTTTTATGCTTACTTATTCCAACTAAAAATGGCTAACAAAATAAATAAATTGTACAGCTAGTTAACAGATGTAACTAAAATAGTAAATAGTTTTGAGCTCTTGGGAGAATTCCCATCACATCCTGGCTAGGAGAGTCATTTGGAAGTGAAAGATTGAAAACGCAGAAGCAGAAGCCCACTGAGAAAATAAATCCACAGCAGTAGTTCCTTATGATTTATTCTAATTACTATTATAAAACATCATATCCATGCCTCTGCTCATTGTTTGGAATGCTTCCTACAGAAAATGCTGCTGCCAGAACTGTGGCCAGTTGCTTAACAGAAGCACACAGCCAATCAGCATCTGATCTGAAAAGGACACAGTGTCACCTTGGTCCACGCCACATGACCTATTGGGAGAGTTACCACTAAAGCCCTCTCCAAACTTCCTCCATTAAAATGAAAATGAATAGATTGGGACAGTCCTGGAGAAAAAGTACAGGGCACCAATAGCTAGTTGCCGAAGACTCACCTGTTCTTCTTTTTTCTCATATTCTAGAAGGTTCCAAAGGACTGTTTCTTTTCTTTTTCTTTTTGTTTTTCAAGTGCGTTTGAGTTTCTCATGTCCAAGGACTCTTCCAACATCCCACAGCACTCATTCTACTTTTAAAACACATAAGTTTCTCAGTTAGGGGCTGGGGCCATGAAACCCTTTCCCCCCTCGGCGCTCCCACTTCAGGGGAAGGGAGAGTTGGTCTTTTCCGTGGATGTAGCTCCTAGCCATCCAATCATTCTCCAGTGGGTGCAAAAGTACATGNACAACACAAATTGGACTCAATGGTTCTTTTTTTAAAAAATTAAGATGACATGAAGTTGGGGAAGGAGAAGTANAAGGGCAGGGATCTAGGATGAGGTAAAGGAAGAGTTGGGGTGAATCTGGTCCAAATGCAATGTATGAAATTCTCAAAAACTAGTAAAAACCTTATTTTTAAAACACTCAGCTACAATTGATGTAATTAACTGTCACTCTGTAGAGTAAACTTGCTTACTGTGCTTTAGTTGGGAAACAGTTTAACTGTGATATCCAGCTCCTCAACCTGANCTCAACATGAGCACAGCTAATAACATCAGCGTTCTCATCTCAGTATCCAACTCCGTTTATGGAATTCAATCAACTCAACATCTTGTGCCAGGACACGGGAGTGCTGTGGCTAGAATTAGGGACCATGTGGCCTTCAAATACTCCACTCCACAAAATGCTTAGTCTCTGTTGTCTTAGACTGGCCTTGGCAGATCAAGTCTAGGGTTTTAACCTGAAAGTTGGTACTCTGCCACCTTTCAGCAGCTCCTCTAATAAAGCTGCTGAGCTGCCACCACCAGAGACACTGTCACCTGTGCGCTCATTCCTGCCAAGTGGCTTCATTTTGTAAAATGATGGACACATAAGCCTTGCTTCACTTAATAGTGAAATAACATCATCAGAGTCCTAAAATGTTCCAGTCTCTGCAATGGACTTTTCCCCCCTCATTCAAGTTTTATCATTCCTGCTAGCCACCAAGCTACCATGGTTTCCTCATTACTCATCACACAGGAATCTCANTATCCTTTGTGCCTCCTAAAGGACAGAGAGNAGATAGCACTATGGGCCATTATGTTGGTGAAAACAGGAGCCACCCTGGTCTTTATGTATGACTACTTCAGGAAGAGAGTAGAATACTTCACCCAAAATGTTCTGGTGTTTTTGAGAAAGACCTCTTTTAGTGGGCATGAACTTCCTGTATTCGTTACTTTTCTTGCTTATGTTGCAAAATGCCTGATGGAAGCAACTTAAGGAAGCAACGGTTTATTTTGGTTTATGCTGTGAACAGTCATGGTGGCAGGAGCATGGGATGGCCAGTCGTTTGCACACAATCAGAAGCAGAGAGAAATGAATGCTGGTGCTAAGCTCACCTTCTGCTTGATATTCAGTTGAGGACCTCAGCTCATGGAATGGTTCCTTCCCACCTTAATTACCTCACAAACACACTCAGAAGTGTGTCTCCTAAGTGATTCTCCTATCAAGCTACAGTGAATGTCCATCACAGCCCCTTTCAACCTTTAGTGCTTCTATCCTTGACAGCAGGGTGAGAGTCTATGTGAACTGTGGCACTGCTCCCCAAATCGAGCTTAGCCCTGTGGCCCTGCCACTTTGCAGCTTGACCATTCTGTCTTCCTTTTTTGAGACAGGGTGTCACTGTGTAACATAGGCTGCTGTGAACTCACATTCCTTCTGCCTCTGCCTCCTGAGTGCTGGGGCCACAGGATTATGTCACTATCTGATTTTTATCCTAGCTTCCTTTCTCTCATTTTTACCCTAGGATGTGACTCCCATTCAGTATCTCTCCCTCTCCTGGGCTTCATCATCAGAACACATTTCTCCTGGACTAGGACTTCCAAATAACTACGTCCCCATCTAACTCCTAGTCGCCACCACGTGGCTTCCCCCAGACCCCTCCCAAGAAGCTCTACCAACCCTGTCGACAAACAATCTGCTACAAAGGAAACACTTGGAGGGAAAAGCGTCATCTCTATCTGTGTGTGCTTGTATATTGTATATTCTCGTTTTGTGCTGGCTCGTTTTATATCAACTTGACACAATCTAGAGAATTTTGGGAAGAGGGATTCTCGATTGAAAACAAAACACCTCTGTGAGATCTGGCTACGGGCAAGCCTGTAGGACATTTTCTTAATTAGTGACTGCTGTGGAAAAACCTAGCCCATTGTGAGCAGTGCCANTCCTGGCCTGGTGGTCATGAGTGCAATAAGAAAGCAGGCTGAGCAAGCCAATAAGCTCCTCCATGGCTTTGCTTAAGTTCCCACATCCAGGTTCCTGCCTTGATTTGCCTCAGTGATAGAGTGTGTGACCTGAGACTTGTAAGCTGAAATAAACAAAAATTTTCCTACCCACCCAAGTTGTTTTTGGTCACAGTGTTTCATTACAGCATAAAAACCCCAAGACACTTTTCTACCCATTTCTCCTCAGTCTGGAGAGGTCCATCATCCCCTCAGCCTTTACCCTAAGGAGTCATCCCATATTTCCATCTTCTTTGGGTTTTCCTAACCCACCTATGTCTTTCCTCAGACTCACTCACTCATCATCTCCTGTCACTTAGTATCTAAAATTACTCTTATTCCAATCCCCACTTTTGATATTTCATACTCCTCATGACAGGTTATTGGTCCTGTTCCCTGGACCTCTGAATATGATCATTGGCCTGCCTTCCTCCACTTCCATATCATAAACTGTTTTTTTCTAGACATTTTCNTGTCTCTCTGCAAACATCCCTTCATTTTGTTTGTAGACATTGTCTCCTCTGCCTGCTCCTGGAGCACTGAGACTCCACCTTCCCATCTCCCCATCCATTGTCCTTCAAAACATCTCATGTACATCATGGTTCATTTCCACCTATGCACCACATCTTCATCTAACGTTTGCTGTTATGGGCTCAATACCTTTACTTGCAAAGTCATTTGGACCAGTATACCTGGAAATCCAACATACANAAAACCTAGTTGTTGAAAATAGAATCAAGTTTCTCATCTATCCCCCTGTACATATTTCTCATTTTAGTGTGAGTTTACCCAGCCCCGAAAGCCACCTGTGAGTCAGCTTCTCCACGTATCACATAACCATATTCTATTAATCTCATCTTCAATCTCCAAACCTATTTTTCTTCTACCATTCCCAAAATACAGTTCNCACATTCAGAATTTCCTTTCTGGCCTCTACATTACACTTTCCTAGTAAGTACAACCAATGTATTTATACTGAGCTAAATTGAGTCCCTCAATGTATCATCAATCCTCACTCCTGTCTATTCTAAATATCTTCTTTATTTCCTAGGCGAAGGTTTCAGTCTTTGAATATAGGTTCTTTCATGAAGCAAGCCTTGATTTTATCATGATAGACTCCCTTTTTCTCCTTGAGGCTACTAGAGCATATGAGATATAGACCCCCATNGAGAGGGGGTAGNTTTTTGCAGCTATCTCCATGTCTTTCCCTTACAGACAGTAACGATTTCTATTGATCTTCATAGCCCCCAAATTTAACACTGGAATAAGCTGAAAGGAAGAACATGTCTGTTGTGCATTTGAAGAATTAATAGATATTGATGTTAAGAGAGAGGTAACAGGAAAACATTGGCTTTAAGGGAAGGAATCATGCCCAGACAGGTGGCTGGCACTTGGATTCTCTCATCCAATCTCTGCTGCTATCTGTACAACCTAGAATAACCCACATGCTGTCTCACAACCTCAAATTAATAATCTGAAAAAATAAAAACAAAATCTACCACTCAATTAACTCCATAATCCCTCTTTTATTACAACAGAAACTAGCCAGAAAAGAAGGGAGAACTAAGAGAGAGTCTATGTAGCATGCAAGCTCAAAGCCTGGTTCTTNAGAAATGCCCCANCTTCCCTGAGCATCAGTTTACTCCTGTGCAAGGTGTGTCCTCGCTTGCTTTTTGTTACTGTGATAAAACACCAAGACAAAGCAACTTAGACGAAGAAAGCGTTTATACTTTCATCAAGGGATTCCAAGGCTGGAGCTCAGTCAGAGAACAAGAAGTAACTGAAGCAGAGACCATGAAGAAATGCTCCCAGACTCACATACAGCTGCCTTTCCTATACAACTCAGGACCAGCTGCCCNGACACACCCCTTGGCCAATCTGATGGAGGCAGTTGCTCAAAGGATCTCCCTCTTTTCGGTGCCTCNGGTGTCTCTAGCTTGTGTCAAGTTGACAAAACCTAACCATCATGGGGTAGAAATGAGAAATAATTTCCTTTTTACAAATCTTTTTTGGTTTTTAGTTTGTTTGTTTTCAGAAGGAGACAGTGTCTCAAATATGTGGCCCTGCCAGACCTGAGCTGGCTGTGTAGATCTGCCTGCCTTTACCTCCTGAGTGCTGGGATTAAAAGCAAGAATCAGTATGCCCAACAAGAAATATGCTTCCATGGTAGGATTATGTGAGAATGAAATTAGTATATCATTTAGAATAGTATAACATTTAGAATAGTACCCATATATGCAAAGCACCTATCAATTACAAAGCTGTCTATGAATGAATATAAATTTAACTTGTTAGCATTTGATGTTAATGTTAACTAGCCATGATCTTGGGATGTATATCAATAAAACTTGGGGTCCCTGGTACCAAGGTAGATTCTGTTTTCTTTCAAGTCTCTATCAAAAGAACCAACTATTCTTCCCCTCGGCCACTGAACCCAAGAAATCTAATATTGCATGGAATTGGCAATGAGCATCTGAGGTTTCAGAAGTCTCATTGGCATCTATGTCCAACATCCCTCAGAAGGCCCTGAAATTGTCAGAACTTAGTTTTCCCTCCACTGTGGAGACAGGATGCTCAGTGGGCATAGCAGGGGGGCAGTCTTTGCTCACTATTCACTTTTGAGAAAGGCCAACATGTGAGCCTGCTTCTTACCATGAGACAACAGTGCCAATGAAAACCTAAGTCCATACAAACAAATGTCCCTTACTTTGAGTTCATCACTTTGACTACTGAGTATCTCCTCTTATTCTTACAGCCTGATCTCTTAGGCTCCTTCCATAAAGGACTTCAATCTCAGTCTTAGNCTCTTTTTAAAAAGCCAATAGGTGACAGATATGCACGCATAAGCACCTTTGATTTCCCTCTAGCTGGAACAATGCCCAGGCTGACTTAATAACAGGAAGCGTCTCACCTACATCAAGGGTTAACTTACCCTCCAGTAAGGCCACTCCACTGTCCTCCATCTCTCTTGCACTGACAGATTCTATGTATAACCTCTGATGAGTGGTGTGCAAGATGAAGAAGCCAGCTCTGCATTCAGTATGTCCTGAGACATGTTACATGGGCTGGCAATGANATTTCATAACCATCACTAGGAAAGGGGACCAGGCAAGGTTGTTAATAGCTGTGATCCTGACTACCTTGTTACAGCTTCAAGGAAGGAAAAGTAGAATGGGAGATGGAACTAAATCTGGTCACTTGTCTAAATTAGTAAGGAGGACTATGGATGACATCGGAGCCTCCCATTAGTCTTAGCTGCCCTCATTATTTTTAATATGCCTTTGTTCACCTTCATTTCCCTTCAAGAATAGGGAAAGTCCGTGTAAGAATTCACAATTTCCAATCCCAGTCTGCGTGTCTATAAAGGGGTACACCTGCAATGCCTGCTTGGCTTGGTGTGAGCAGATCCTTGCCATGTTGGCCATTCCAGGAGGCCCAACACAAACAGTGTGATTGAGCTAAGGGATGCGTGGCGGCCCTCACTCACCTGACCACAATAGGGGGAAAGCTTTGAAAGGAGAGGCAAGCAGCCTAATTTCTTTTATTCCTTAAGGCATTGGTGAGAGGTTTTGATCTTCACTGGCCTTGTTCCTCAGCCAGCTCTCTTTCTTTGTCTTGCCCCCTTTCAGTGAGATTCTGCAGTTATTTTTTTTTCTAACCAGAAAATGTAGTGTGATTCTGTAAATGTTTTCTTGCTGTTGTATTTTTCAGACTATTTTCTTCCTTGTTTTGGGGGGAAATGAATCTGCCTTTGGTCACACTATTTGCTCCTCTATGGTCACCTCGGAGAAGATTAACCCTTTCATTAAGAAAGCCTGACCAGGGTCAAGCCACCGCCTGGCTAGGGACTCTTATATACCTTTGATCTCCCGGCTATGGAGAAATTATTAGCAAATTCTAAGCCTTCCCATGTGATTTGTTTTTGTAAATTTGTAGAAATTATTCCTAATCCTATTACGTGGCCTAGGGCAAACCTGCATTAAATATAGGAGACTTTTTGTTATGTGGCAGATGGATAATAAAGGAATGCTGAATGCAGCTCCATTCCAAGTTATGGGAATCTGGACACTTCATCAGCATTCGCTTAATCCTCTGCCATGGCTCCGCCTTTGATGAATGCCCCCATTTATGACCACTGATGCCGCTCACTTAATTTCAGAGAAGAAAAATAATACCTAGCTGTTAATGTGAATATTTGAGTTTATGGCTGTACAATGAATAATTGTGACATTATCAAAGGAACGTCTCCTTATACATTATTCAGTTGTGTAGACCACATTAACCAGAGACTGGAAACTTCCAGCTTTGCACCTTCCATCTTCTTTGGAACGGAGACACCATGCAGACAAAAGTCAGTATCTCAAACCAAATTCTGCCTGACAGCGCGTATCAGCCCGCACTCTATTTTGCTCATTGTGGTGCCAATCTCCTATCTTACCAATGACATTTTTTCAAAGAAAGAGGGGATTTCCTAGAGACTCGACCCCATGCAACTTCCATAGCTTATTATCGAATAGGAGCATGTCGCCCTGGTTCCTGCTTTAATACTGACGCCATGGAGGATGTCTAGAGGGTTTGACTGAAAATTAAGACAGCACACCTTTGCTGTTTATACTTTATATGTAAACTGAGGGTCTTTTCTGTGTGTGTTTTCACTCAGGGAGTGGGAGAGAATGCTTGGAAGTCATTCGTGAATCATTGGATATTTGCTGGGTTCAGCCAGGCAGAGATCTGTGCTGGTATCATTAGAATGGTCACACAGAATCAATCACTCCTCTGCTACTGAGGAAGATGTGCCTGGGCTGCTTAGGGATCTACGTCTTTGTTTCTAGGCGAGTAGGGGATAAAGCCCTAGGTAAGAGTGGTAACAAGCAGACTGGAATATGTTCCATGTAAAAAGAAAACTCACTAAATGGTCATCTTAATGAATATATATCTATCTACAGGTTATGGGCAGGTATGCTGTTTACAAATGCTAAGGAAATTTATAAAATATCAAGTTTTAGTCTATTCAACAAAAAATACCTGTCTAAAAACAGCTCCATTGGGCTTATTGAGTTTACAGCACCTTTCCACTTGAGTTTAAATTTCACATTGCTTAGCAAATGAACTTTGGATGTGAGATCAGGCTTCTCTGAAGATGCTTTTCTGCATGGGTATCTGGGTGACTGGGGAGTTCAGACATATTCACTGATGATGAAACACGTGGAAAAGTGACTTTGAGCTTTGGGAGGTGCACTAAGGGACAAGGTAATGAAATCAGCAATGGGTGTCATCTGCCCAGTTTTAGGGAGACATAAGCTGAACATTTTTGTGTCCTGCTAATTTTCACACAGTAGTGGATTTATTGGTGCAAACACTTAGCTAGAAGATTGAAAAGTATTCCAGCCCATTCGCAGAAACTTCCTTACAGAAGTACTGCAACATGTATGATTATGCCAAGTGCAGAAGCATAGATCAGCAGGGCATATGCAGCAGTAGTCTAACCCTGGGTGGTTTATTGATNTATATATAGCATAAGCAATATGCTGTAGTGAACTGTTAGAAGAGGGTCTAGTTGATCACCATTTTTACATTATATGGAAATAAATAAACCAAATAGCAAACTAGGAGTTAGTCGAGAAGCAAGGCTCTCTCTGCTGTTCCTTGCTGAGACTGGTCCAGACACCGCTGAGTCAGGGTGCAGTCTCAGAACCACTGACCATGTTGCTCAACTACCTACCCTCAGCCCAGGAAATTACGGTTGCTTCTGTGAAGAGTAGCTTGGAAAACGCCTTCAGCCACAGATTGCATTTTGCTTGTGGTGGCTCCCATGAGCAAAAGAAATCTCCCAGAAGACAGCCAGTCCCAGCAGCCATGTTGTAGCATTTGTCAGTGGCTATTCTGGATTGGCTTCTAAGAAAAT
>LZPO01044879.1:0-27936 GCA_001675575.1 Neotoma lepida | reverse complement strand
CACCCTCTCAGTCTCTCTCTCTCTCTCTCTCTCTTTCTCTCTCTCTCTCTGAAGAGTCTGCTGTCTCAACTGTCAAGGCAGCAGGCTCGCTTTGCTCCTAGCATCTCCTCACACAGCAGGCTCTAGTATCTTTATTTGGGCTCATCGTTCATTTCTTGAAAAAGCAGCAAACTTTGTTTCTTGCTATCCTAGACCACTAACCACTTCAAACACTTGTACAAATTAATGCTGTGTCCCTTTGGGGAAGGGAAAGAGAGCAGCATTGCCATGAGCCAAATGACCTGACTGAGGACAGTGTTGGGTAAAGCACATGCACTTATTTCCCCCCTCTCACTGGAAAGAAATCGCTAGAAACAGAGTTAAACGTTTCTCCATAACCTGTAATGAGAAAAGCGGGGGGGGGGTGTCTCCATTTTATCTCAAGTTGCCCACCTCCACATCCCACTTAATTTTAAAGCAAGATGAACTTGAGAAAGAGCTATCTGGGTAAAGTACAGCATACTATCCGGAGACCNTGACTAGCTGANGCGGGAAAAAAACGGCAAGTGTCCAATGAAAAGATGCTGCAGGTCATTTGAACAGGAGCTCATTTTCAGTGAAGACAGCTTCCCTGGGACAGGAGTGGGGATCAGGAGAAAGTGGTACACCAAGCAAAGACAAAAGTTTTTCTATTAAACTATTCTGGACTTTGTTTATAAATAAATATGAATTACAGTATGTTGGTGTTCAGGACTTCTTGCACTGTACCTTCTTAACACGTTTTCTCCATACAGAGAATCAGTTACATTAGATATGTAGATAGAGACGGAGTCATGATGAACGTATGAAACAAATTGCTTTTGTTTTCCCAAGGAAGAAATCCATTTTTAAAGGAAAATCTCCAGTTTNCTGGCTTCACTCACAGCTTGTTTGCCCCTTGCAAACAGAAACCTCTGTTACTGAACATCGTGATGCTTAGTTAAACTGACCCTGCACTTGAAACCCGAAGATGGGGATTTGGTCCTTAATGTGCCCTGATCCTGGCACCGCCCTGTCAGCTGCCTTTTTGGCAGAACAAGTACAGCAAGCAGAATCAGGTGGCAAATAAATATGTTTACCTATCATCAAAACACCTTTCAAGTCCAATACACATTTTTGTTCTATTAATGCCAACAGAAATATGCAGACATTGCAGCAAGGGTCGATTTAAAATATAGCTAGACAGACCGATTAAAATACACTGCCTTCTCTCTGCCAAATTCCTGCCTATGGGGAGCAATTAAACCTGCCTTCTGCACATTCAAACTCTGAATGAGAGGCGAATGTTGCTTCTTTGCCACTTAGACAAATGTAATTCCAATGGAAAGATTTATCAACAACTCGCAGGCAGTTTCAGGTTTGGTTTTGTTTGTCAAATAGTGCAAGCCCTCACCCTGCATCTGGAGTCTGTTACAGAGTCACTTTTGGGACAGGAATCCCCAGAGAGGGGTGCTCATTTTGGCCGGTGAACAAACAAGTAAACTCACATAGAGAGAAGGCAGCTTTGAACAAATAAACAGCTCTGCTTGAGACTGAACACGTGTAATATCAGCCAAAACCATAATCAAACAGCCAAAGAGCAATGTTATTGTGGCTCTTGAAGAAGTCAGTGTGAAACAGAATCACGGATGCCCATAAATGGATATTTATTTTACAGGTGAATTTATTCTTCTTGGCACCATGGCAAATGAGCGAAGGTTTGCTGTGAGAATTTTAAAAAATCAGCATTTAAGGGTATTTGAAGCTAATAACAATTATAAACCAGGAGTGAGGGGCGATTCTATATGATTTGGTGCTGAATGGTTTTAACTTTCAGGCCTATTTTTTTTTTCTGCTTCATTGATCATTTCCTGTGCATAGGTTTGTGACTGCTAGAGAGANAAATGGTTGAGGGCTGTTACTGCACTGCCCCAGTTACAAACGTCCACCCCCACTGCCTGGCTTCACCGATCTTTTCAGTGTGACATTTCAGCTTTGGCCTGGGTCCTCACCAGCCTCTAAGGCAGAGCCTAAGCAGTGGTCTTTCTGGGACATGACTAAATGCTAGTTAACTGCAAGGTTACTCAACACTGGAGCAGGTCACAACGAAATATCCACCCGCCCCCTCCAGATGTCTCTCTTGTTGCCTCAAACAAAGCAGACGTCTTAGATTCTTCAGAGGCTACNTGTAATCTATTTTGGCTTTGCAATTAAGCAACTACACATTTAGCATGTCTTAGGAAATTTTGTCCTTGTTTTTCCCTCAAGGCAAATGTATCTCTCAAGTATGTATGCATTAAGCAACATCTGTAAACCTTCCATAGGATGACACTTCTTCATAAGAATCGAAGGTGGGCTATGGGAAGCACAGTAGTCCTCAATTACTGGTCATGCCACACAGACTGCAAACATCTCAGAATGATCATGGGTTTATGTTTTTTAATAAAAGGCAAATCTGCTACAACTACTGAAATCGTGACAATATTTCTATTTTGATACCTACTTTTGAGACTTAGAAGCAGATGAATTCACACTGGGCTGAGAACTGGCAGACAGATTAATATGCCGGGGCTTTGTTCATAATGAATTTTGATGTTTCTGTTTCAAAATACAAAATCATTTTCACTTGATCATCAGAGAAATATTTTAGATTTTTCTGTGAATTCAGAAAAATGAACAGAAAATAGATGAGTGCCTTAAGTAGAATTAAGGAAAAATCACATAAAACAATANGTCCATAGGTTTTAAGTACATGTGCATGTGTGTGTAGGCACACGAGCATACACCTACACACACACACATGCACACACACACACATGTGATGAACCTACTTATGGATATGACATTCTAAAATGAGTTATATCAATGCAGGTGATGTGGTGCATATCTTGATAAAAATCTATTGAAACCCCACTTAGAAGTTTTTCTAAATATGTCTTTTCACTTCCTTTTTTATTGGTCCAAAATACCATTGCCTAACGGGTAAGTAACCTCTATCTTTATAGCATTATAAATATTCATTTTTAGACAATAAAGTCTTTAAAAATCCTTTCAAAGAATTTCAAGCTATTGCAAATGGATAAATCACACACCTAAGCCTGTGTTTGCATAGTTAAATTATGTATTGTGAGTGTGCAGTCTTTTACATCTACTAAATGGAGACACACACTGGTATGTTTCTGTGAATCTTCCCTTTCGGGGCTGAGATATTACCATAATAAAGTCAAATATCCCCTATTTGGCTATAGGTATGCCATTTTCTTCTGAAAGGGTCCCAGATTAAAGAGCAAAATGTGGTAGTCCCCAAGCCTGGGTTCCGTTTACTGATGCCATCTTCTTTGTAGTAACTGAATTGCTCTTTTATTCTGTGGACTGATGTTAGCAGACTCTCATATTTGCATAAAAGCAGAATTAAAAGCCCTCTTTGAAAGAAACTTAATATATAGTATACTACTATCGTCTTCTTATATAGCGTGAATTCTACTTTTTTTTCTTCATGCACACTAAAGCTTTTCCTAGACTAAAGATTCTGGCATAAAGTTTCAATAAAGAAAAAGTTGGGCTACCCTGATGTGCCAACCACAACAACTGCAGACATTGTCCCTTAAACCTAAGACACCGGGAAGAATGCCAACCTATTAAAAGTTAGAACCAGCCAGTTTTTGTGAATTCGTGTTTAGTTATGAGATTTGCTTTGGGGGAAAGGGTTATCTTTAATTGATGTAATCACAAAAGGTATCAATCGAGATCACCAATTGTCTTCATAAATATCTAACATCTCAGTAGGCTGCTGGGAGAAGCAAAATTTCCATCTTAAGAAAAATGCATTTATATAAAGTATCAGATTTCTAAGANATAANAGAGAATTCATGGAATAACACAGAGGACACATGTGACTTTGTAACAATCTATTTGGATTATTAAACAGTTAGTAAGATAGCATATTTTGGAGTTTTGCTTTTTTATTTATCATTTTTGGGGGGTTGGTCCATTTATTGTTTCAGAGTTTTTTTGTATAAAAGAATAAATACATACCAAAGAGTTTCGTATTTTGCATGTTCATCAACCTGATTTTTCACTTCTGCTGTTCTAAGAAATCCGAGGCAGTGCTGGATGCAATAAAGAATAAATACGTGATCNATGGAATCAAGTCCGTGAAGTCAGAACAGAGTGGAAATCCAAGTCACAGTCCTGAGTGTTTAAATAAGGTATTACAAAAAGGGGGCTGGAAACTTTTATTCTTATGAGTAGTGGAAATGCTCTCAATTAAGCATTTTCTTAATGGGCTAAGTGTTGGAGGAGCATGGTATTCAGCCATTGTCACCTTCTGTGACACTGTTACAGCTTCATCTTTTGAAAAGGAAACATACATTAAAGAGTAACTCAGTGTTACACAAAGAAGTACAATTTAAACCTCTCAACCTCTCCGTCATTTGAGGGTGGGTCATTCCTTCTCTGAGGATGCTGATAAAGACCTACAGACATTCTCTCCTGGAGAATCCTCCATCATGAGTGTGGAACAATACCACGACACTCGTCTAGGATAAGATGTCGACTGGAATTCAGAATGGCATGCATCCACTATGCTCCCAGAAGTTCTAGAAGAAATTAAAGATGAATAGGCCATCAGTAGACGGCCAACACCTTTCTAATAACCAAATTTCCATCTCCAAAAAATTCCTTTGGTGTGGTTGGCTACAGGATAATATGATTTGACTATTATTCACTTAAGGTAATTTGTATAAGATCTGTGTTACATAGAATGGAAATCATACTTGGTTATAATATTCATCAAGAAAGGTTACACCTAATCCTACAGGAAAGGCACTTGTAAACAATATCTCCAACTGGAGGATACAGGAAGAACTAAGTGCATCACCCTGCCATATTCTGACTTGTCAACATAAACAGAATCACCAGACAGGGAGTCAGGGGTTGGTAGAAATCCAGAACGGCAACTGTCTATGTGTGGACAAATCCCTGACATCTCTGGACCTTAATCATTTTTCAGATTTAAAATTAAAAAAAAAAAAAAAGCCTTGTGGTCTAGAGATCTCTCCTGTCTCCTGCAATGATGTGTCTCCCCTGAGTGAACCTGAATAAAACCATATGGGATGTAGCTGACAGACGGGTGTTTCTTCAGAATGTGCTTCAGCCNGAACCCAGCTGCACTTTGCTATCACAGGAAAGACAAAAACAGGACTGCTTTCGTCAGTTTGAGTGAATGGGAAAACACGGGGATTATTTAAGGTTATTTAGATATTTAACCAGCACACTAACATTTCAAATGTATAACATTGAAATAACTTTATAAAAGAACCCCTGTATGGTTCATCTGATTACCTCACCAAGAAAATAAAAAGATCCTTTTGTTGTTGATGCCATCCTTGTTCTGGTGCAAAGCCATCCCTTTCAACTCCGCATTGGCTGACCTTCCTCCTGAAGGCTGAAGTTCCCATACAGAGAATCCTCCCATGCCGCTTTCTACGCTTCTCTGTAATGGTGAAATGCTAGCTACTGTTTACAGAGAATTTATCTGGGATATGAATTATGAGAGAGAAGTAGTAAGCGTATTCCACGAAGGAAATATTAAATTCTTCTTCTCGTTTGGCTAAAGAACTCCGTGATTCCTGGCACTTACTTTTTTCACTGTAACTGGGAAGTCGGATGGTGAGAATGTCTAAGACCTGACCCCACCAGAGAAGGAAACGTTGGTGGCAGTGCTGAGTGCTGGGCCTTGGGTTTGCTCCCTCTAGCCCCTCTCTCCCTTTCTACTTTGCCTTTTCGTTTTCCGGTTTCTACTGGGAACTTAAACTTCCCAAAGCATCTCACAGTTCTCTTAAAAACAAGGATGCTTTTGAACATGATAGTTACATAAACAAATCAACAAGAGCAAAATGACAGTCTTGAGTCATCTCAACTAGGTGACAGGAAACAACCCCTCCTCGTCTAAATATGTAAATATTTGAAGTTTTCAGGAAATTTTGTATTGTATACTTGGAAGATTTTTTTTCCTTTTAATGTAAAATTCTGCCTCTTAAAAGTGACATTTATTAAAGTTCACCTCATATTAAGATAGAATGGACAAAGGAGAAACCAGTAATCCTACACCAGGATTAGTCTGAACATTCGCATGTCTGTATCTTACAGCTAAAAGACAAGTCTGAATTTTTCTAATGGCCTGAATGCTGTTATCAGGTCAATTATTACCATCTCATGGGGGAAAAATCTGAATATATAAGTTAACCACAGGATGCACTCAGTTTGTTTTGCACTTGCCTGCTTAACGTACAGTGCCTGCTTGATCTGAACTTTCCAGTGGATTTAGAAGGACTGTCAGTCACACAGCCAGGCTAGTTCAAAGGAAGCAGAAGCACTTGCATCCAAATGAAATCTATATTTGGTAATTCTTAAAATATCATTTTCCATGGCTTTGTAGGGCTTATTACTTGCTCAAATAATGTACATGCCTTTCCAGTGAGGCACTTTGTTGAAATGGGAGCTAGGGTCACTCTGTGTTCAGCTTACTTACTCCACACGTAGGATGAGTTATGCAGACAAAACCCTGTCATTGAAAGCATTTTTACTAAGGGGCTTTGGGAGAGAAACCCTTTAAGCACTGGTGTCGAGCACTTTGTTGAACCAGGTGGGATAGCTACATGAATAGACCCTCTTCAGACATAGACCTCAGCCCCAGCACACCTGGTCTGTGTTTGAAAAAGAAAGTCTCTCTTGTTTGGCTACACAGACGGCTACAAAAAGCCAAGACAACCTTAATTTAACCATTAAGAATCGAGGCCCGTATTTAAGAGTCATCAGCAATAAAGGAAAATACACTGGATCATTTCGAGTGCATGCTAATCATTTAATGTAATAAATGGAGCAACCCTAATTATCTCCCGAGGAAATGATTTCACACTAAAACAATGGGAATGAAGAGGTTACTTCAGGAGCGTAACACACAGCTGAAAATCACTCATGTGAATCTGGAGCCTTCTCTTGAATTTCAGAGAGAAGGAGAAAGAGAGAGGGGAGAGAGAGAAAGGGAGGGAGGGAGAAAGAGAGAGAGGGAGCCCTAATTCCGTGAGATGTAGCAAAAAATGGGGTTAAAGATATTTAATACCAGCTCTGCCATGCTCTTGTTTTCTAACCCCAAGCAAAGCTCCCACCAGGCTGAAGATCAGGGTCTATCACGACAGCTTTGAAGGCTGCTCCCTAATAAGGGGGTATCTTACGCCAGCACAGCACAACAGATAAATTAGTCTGCAGCTCACTTCACCGTAGCCTCACTGTTTCCCCATCTTCAGCTCCCCTCACATGATCCATTTGCCACCCACACGAGCCACTATAAGAGGATTTCCATCAACACANTTAAAAATGGTCTGGGGTTTTGTCTTCAGATTTTAATGTTTCAATCTTCCATGACCAAGCCTTTTTTAAAACATCCAAATGTGCATTCTTTTGTTTTGCTTATTTAAACTGAAATGTCTCACCTTTTTTGTTGTATCACAAAATTAAGTTTTAAAAAATTTAATGGAAGGTGTACAGAAGAATAAAATGTTCATGCTTTTGTTGGTCCAAGATGTTGCAAACAGTTTCACTGTAAAGTTAAGTTTAAAATGGTTGCCCAAATCCCCTATCTTCGTTGCTTCGTTACTCTGCTTCTTTTGATGAAGCACTTGAAGTGAACACTCTTTTTAGGCATTTAAAAAGCATATTAAATAGCTTAGCTACACTGGTGGGCATGCATTTCTCAACCGAGGAAGTAACTGAATCATTTTAGCATCTTTCAAATTTCTCCTTTCAATAGATCCAAGCCTAAATAACAACAAAAGCGGGGAGGGGGGAGATAATGTGGACTTGATTTTGGAATAATTCTTCCCTCAATTTCCTGTTGCTTAGCTTTGGGGAATAAAGGGAATGTTAGAACATTCTTCCTTTCCAGAAACAACAAAGAATCGGGAAATCGTATCTGTAAGTACTGTATGTAGCGTAAGACTTCCCTAATGCGTACTGATCACTGTGAATACAGGCAAGTAAACAAATGAATAAATCTTGTTCTGCTTTGGTCATATTCAGAGTTATGTTGAATGAAAAAAAAAAACCCAATCCTTCCTTAGATTACAATTGATAAACAAATTAGAGACTAGGAAACAACTACACAAAACAGAAATTTGATGCAGGACTAATTAATTCTCCAATTACTGTAAAAAGGCATAAGTAGAAATAATCATTTTAAGGGAGTACATTTGTGCTTATTTGAAAACGACATGGATATTTCGTGAACGAGAGTGCCTTGACTCGCTTTTTACCTCGGTGTTCCTGCTTTCTGTGAACGTGAATACAACCAGCATCAGATATGAAGCTAATTGGAATCAACTGCGCCCATCTTCACAGGAACACGCCGGAATGTGTACCATTCAGGCTCGGCTTACCGTAATATCCTCTACGGGATAGTTGACCACAGGATTCTCATTCACAAACAGCCAGGTTAAACAGTTAAATGCTAGCAAATCCTGCATAGCCCTGTGGGAAATTTCACTTTAATCCTGAACTTATAAGAGGGCAATCAAAGCCCAAAGCCGGGGTAACAAATCTGATCCTCTGTTGCAATCTGTGCCCTCTTGGGAAGGAGAGAGGTGCTCTCCGTACAAGCCCAAGGTGGATAAATACCTAAATGATGAGATAGACGGCGAATGGAGAAAAGGCATCTGGCCTCAGCCATTCGCTTCCAATTCCATATTACACTGCAAGAGGCAATTCTCACACAGCTCAGGAGCAGCCAGTGCTGATTACTAGAAGTTGAAGTGTGGCTTAAGGAATGATTAATGACAGTGTCGGGAGAAAAACAAAGCACAATGAGGGTTATCTCTAATCCACCTGCTTGCGGATGCTATAGTAAGGGAATGAAAACGGCCCCCGTGAGCCCTGATGATAAAAAAAATAGCAAATGAGAAAGGTGCAAAGCTGTAGATATGTATTAATCTGATATCTAAAAACTAGGTCTTAGCTTAAATAAAGCATTAGGCATGAATGGAGCCCCATAGGTGATAGATACTGGCCCATAGTGGACTTCACATTGTCTGTATTTTTTAAATCAAACAGAACTGTTCCCTTCAGTATTGCCTTTGACATTAATAGGTTGGTATTTGAAAAGTCACAGTTCACTAGATGAGCAGGCTTGTGAGTGCAAGCTCATTAAACAAACCCCTTTCCTTGTTGTCCGGTAATAATATATATATATACACGGCACCACACCACCACCTTGTGGCTTCTCCATTCTGTGCACACCACCCCCAGAGAGAGGTCTAAAATTCAGTTGCATTTTCCATATGTATAAATCCAGGTGCGATGTAATTATAAGATCAATAGTGCACTTCATAAGCAAGCACATTTATGGGCAGCTTTCACCTAAGACAACACATTGCCAATAAGATCATTCNGAATTTCATAATGTATCTTTGGATGCAATATGAGGGTTCAGCCTGGTCATTCCAATGATGTCTGTTCCAATTTCAGGCCACCAGTGAAACAAGATGAGGTGGCATCCAATGTCCATCTACCTGAAGAGAATGAGCAGAGCCATTATTTCCACCTGTTCCCTTGGAAGAGAAAACTGGCTTCCAAATTTTAACATAGCTAAAGAGAAAACATGATACTTTCAACATGGTACTTTGGGCTTTTCAAAATCTTTCTGAATGTGGAAAAGATTGCAGAATAGTGTCAAGACTCTTTCTGTTCGTGTCTCTAAATATACATTGACAGAATTCTAAGGACCTTTATCAGCTAAAATTTCACCATGGGACATTTTATAGATTCACCACGCATTAGCCTCTTGATGTGAACGTCATCCTGGGGATTCGATGGCATTCTCTAATGTCACTTGAGATGTAGTCACTCCTATTAGAAGGTAACAATAGTGACTCCCTGATCTGTGCAGCCTCTGGACATCATCTTACTCTCAGGTTTAGGAAAGCTTCGTCTACTTTGGTCCTAAAGATANGCATCTATTGCATTTTTCTCTCCTTTAATCTGATGAGCAACAAGTTAAATGTTAATTCATATTTCATGTGAGATTTTTAATATTGAAAGTCTAATGAAGATTTAGTGTTCCGTTTTTTAACAAGGCTGACATTACTGTTGAAAGAAAGCAAATACATTATTTTAATTAATATCAATTCATAAGTGCTCCTGATTTATATATTAAACAAAGAGAGAAAGTGTCTTGTCACACACGACAATTGAGTCTGTATTCACCCATCATTTACTCGGCGCCCATTCCCCCTCCTCCTTCCATGGGAAATGCATGACGGAAGCCACCGTGTAGGATTGTGTGTCTCTCACACACAGTTATGCTGTGCTGTGATCACCTTTCCCCTTACTTCCTCATGACGAGTTTCAAGTCAGTTCCAGCCAACAGTGCTTGTCTCCTCCTGACATCTCCTACAAGCAACTAAGCAGCTTCTATTGTCTTAAGCATAACGCTCCTGTGTATGGCACAGCCTTCCAATGATCGCAGAGAGCCCAACAATACGTGTGTAATAAAGGCATAATGGTAGACCAAAGGAGGTAATTAATAATAGCATTTGAATGCACCTGGGAACGGAAACTGCCTTACAACCCAGAGCATCTTCAGTTATTTACCTAAGTACAGAGTGGACCAAATGGTGAGGGCCTGCATGGAAAAGTCCTTTCAAATGTCATTGCCACAGAACCTAGGAAGATTCCAGTTCNTGAAGATGCTATCTTGACATCAGCTCATTATTAACTCAAATATTATCCATTAGTTGCATTCTACTGGAGTTTCTTCGTCCTCCCTTCAGTCTTCACAACGGCAGTAATTTTTTGTCTTTTGGACTCAACACCGTGATGTCCTGATGAAATCTCCCTCTCAGAGCGGGCAATGTGCTTCTCCTGTCTCCTCATGTCTCTGTGTGCCTGTCCCCATAAACACGCTGTCAAGTCATTTATGTCCACTTCCAGAGCAACAACATCAAAGTAGACATGAGAGCACTCTGTGCTTCAGGAAACACATATCTTGGTCCAAGGTCTACTGCTACATCCCTGCCCCCAAAAGACCCAAAGACACAGGCAGAGCCAGGAGAGATCCTGTGGGTGGGCCAGCAGGAGGGGCCAGAGTCACAGTGCTTAATGTAGAAATGGTTTTAAGCCAAAGAAAGGATTTCATTTCTTGTTAATTGCTGAGCTGTAGTACAAGCCAATAATTATTTTGTCCTCCACTACTTCTACAAAAAAAAAAATACCCTTCTCTTAATATTTCATGCTTGAATCACTCCAACCAATGCAGACGGATCCTGTTACTGTGCTGGAAGCTGCTGTGTCTGTAAAAAGCATTCCGATGCTCAAGGCAGGGTCCTAATCCCACCCATTTTCAACTGAAAAAGAACTCATTTGCCAGGAGTAAGACAATCGGTAGCGTGAGAGGGGACCCAATCTGGAATTCCAGGCAGACTCCTCTTGGTCTAACCTTGTCTCTTCCTTTAGTTCAAACCTAAAGGCATGTTTATTTTTCCAGACTCTTCAGAGACTCCTGACTGGCAGTGGACACGGCTTCCTCCTCCGACTTCCTAACTGGTAGAAACACATGCACACGCACGTGCGCACATCACCCCCTTCATTCCGCTGTAGTCACCTAGGGCTTGGAAAGGTGCTTTGGAAATCATTATGTAAAGATATGAGTTCTGTTTGCACTCCATAGTGTAAAGGGTCTCCCACTTGATTCCCCTAGTGTGATTATATATCTGCTTCACATTTCAGAAGCAAATCCTGGGATGGATGAGTCGTTATTGTTGCCACTCTTATTTTTCAGTAAGCAACTCTGTAAGCAACTTTTTGTCACTCTACTATGTCCCGTTTCCAGATGGAAAATAAGGCATTTTTTTTTCCTGCTTCAGTGCAAAATCTTAACAGCTGATTAAGGAGGTGTCCAGAGTCCCATCTCTGCTACATCCTAGATGCTGCATTAGCATTGTTGGGAGGGTTATTTATCTACAGCCTCAACGTGTTTCCCGGATATCAAATGATGACTTCTAAGCTATTTCCAAGGATGTGATGTGCCTAGACTCACAGAAGAATTTTAAAGCCGCTTCTGAAAAAGACCTCAGGTTAGGAAAGCTGGTTCAACTTGGCCCTATTTACCTTAATTAGCACAAATCCTATCCGTATTTGCTTATAACACTGCATTAGTGACTAAATAAAACAGTTATGAAGCTGACCACAAGGCCACTGGGTATGCAAGGAAACCCACACAATCGTTACTGCCCAGTAGAGGGCAAACACGTTGTATTTTATTGCTAATTTGGGTCAAACCCTTATAATTTGGTGCTTAAAGATTGGGCATGGGTTATGAGCATACAGTCATTGAATAAATGTACCATGATACATTTTTTAACAGTTGTGGCTGTTTTAATTGAACAATAGTCTCCTCTTCTGTGTAGCTTAATGAAAGACATTGTATGTCTGGTAATTTGAATGAGAGGCATTATTTGGAAAAAAAATTATAAAGGAATTCACTTCTGCCTTCTAGAACTTCCATATACTGCTAGAATCTGGGAAGAGAGAGCAGAGCTAAAATTTTAAAATTACATACAAGTGGAAAATGGTTTTTCTTCTTTTGTGATCATGTTTCCTTTGTTAAAGGACAGAGCTCTACAACTCCTCTCCCCTAGTGGAAGGTAGTTTGGGCCAGTGTGTTGTGTTATGCCATTAGTTTGTGTTTTAAGACTAAGAAGAGATATTTCTGTGTTATAAATTATTTATAAACACAAGAACAAAGGGAGGCTGTCAGGGCTGCAGCTATTTTGAGAAAATAAAAAAGAAATGATGAATTTATGGAGAACCCAATTTGATAAAGAGGGAGGAGACGCAATGGCTAATTATTAACATCCATCTGCAGACAGAGACCCGAGAGCAGAGAATTAGATGGATACATTTACATCTGTCTGTCACCAAAAGAAATCTCACTAATGGTGTTCCACCCTGTCACCAGACTCCCCCCATGCAGACTGGAGAGACTTAGAGACATGCAAAGATACTTTAATCAAGAACAGGTCACAGAAGAAATGCAAAGAACTCGAGAAGTGGACACTGGTAAACAACTTCACTTCCGCCCACACGCTTTCTTCCCTTCGCAAACATAGAATGATTGTAAAACTCCATGGTCTTGATATTTGTCTAGGATCTGGAATGGAGTTGTACAGGTTCAGAAGGCTTTGCTATTTAAGCAGCTGCAAGCCACAATCCATTGATGCCAAGCACAGTGCAGAAGCGGAGATACAATAAACAATGGGGGGGGCGGCTGAGAGCGCGTTTTATTTTATTTTGACGCTGAGCCTATCTCTTGTCTTCTGGACTTGGCTTTCATGGGTGGGAGGGGAAAGAAAATAGGATGCTTTCAAAACACACAATCTTTTCTTGAACGAAACAGAGGGGAAGGATAAGTACATTAAGAATTTGTCAGAAAAAGAAGTGTTCCATGCCTGTGTGCAGCTTGTTCAGGGAAGGACAAATGTTCTTCTTTCTCAAACATGAGTTTAAGCCTGTGGGCCCCTGAGAGGGGTTGCCATTTCAACTTCGCCCTTGTCATCTTATTTTCAGTTGCAAGGTCATCTATACTTGGGAGGTTGCAAATCACCTTCGAAAAATTTGGGACACTATTTTTATCTGTAACCCCTCTACACACAAGCCATGGGCTGTTTCCCACATCTGCTATTCTATGAATAGATCTGGCAGATTTTTAGCCTCGATTTTTGATGCGTTGTCCGTCATATGATTTTTCCCAGCTGGTCTGGATTAGCCAGGCAGAGTATGGGAAGACCACTTTTTCTAATTCTCTTATTTTGTCACATAGTTTGAAAACAGGCAAGAAGGAAGAGTTGGTGTGGCTCATTTCAAAATTTCGGAGACATCATTGTGCATATAGTTCTGTGCCATGCAGCTATGCCACCAGCTTCTGAAAAGATAAAACTGCTGGTTATGCCAAACCATTTTTTCCCTTTAAATATGACTATGTCTTTCATTGGACTTTGCCTTGTTAAGAAAGCTAGATACCTTATAAATATTCACAGACTTGTTAAACTTGTTTGGAAAACACAGACTTGAAACTAAAAACGTGTAGTTATTTGAGAGGGTAGGCATGCACGTGCCAAGGCACATGTGTGGAGATCAGAGGACGTCTTGTTCTTGTGGGAGTCAGTTCTCTCCTTCCCATCATGTGGGTCCTGGGGATTCAACTCAGACTGCCAAGCTTGGCAGCAAGAGCCTTCACCTGCTGGGCCATCTCACCAGCCCCTGCAAACATGGATTTTTTTAAAAAAAGGATAATGACTATCCATTAGTGAGGAGGAAGTGTCTGCCCACAGGGAACAATGGCTAACATCAGAGACAAAAAAATGAAATAAATAAATACATTTCTGTTCGTGCANAAGGAATGGGCAGCCTTTCTTCTCTGTGCATATACGCTACTAGCAAAAGTGGGAGCAGATAAACAACTGGTAAACCTATTTTTTTNAACTACTTACAAGTTGATTTTGATTAAACTTGTCAAACATCTTATAATAATCTATGAACTGGAATTTTTAAGTGTTTTTCCTCGTGTTCAGCTAGCCTTAAAGATGCTGGTTTTTAACAAGGAAGTCAAATGCTAGACAGGCCTGAAAATCTCCAGAGTTCTGTACAATGGAAAGCCAGCCATGGATTTAATGTGGCTGCATATGTTGAATTGGGAGAGATAGGCCTGTTTTTAATAGCAATTTTGTTGGAAAGGTACAGAGGTCAGCCAACATATCAACCTAGAGTAAACTTTAGAAGGTTGTTCATTTCCTTTTTTTTCCCCCAAATACTTTTCATTTATTGTCCGGAACATATAGGATGCATAGAAATTCCAGGGGAAACTTTTCCAACATGGTTTACCAGATATCAGAATTAGACCATGGAGCTTAGAGACCAGCAATGCAAGAAATACTGTATAGAGTGAAGATATTGGCATCGGGGCACACAGGCTAGAGAAGTGACCCAAGATGGGAGCCTGTGGGTGCCTGGAAAATGGCCTCTGTCTTCCAAAAGAGCACAGTTGAATTTTCTACAAAGGAGGAGGCAGTGCATGAGATCTTGGGGTTTGTACAAGAAAAGAAATGGGTGAAAGTAGAGCCAAAAAAGACTTATCTGCATTGCTACCCAGAAACACAGCAATTTAATCCAACCTCCTTTGACCTAGAGAAAACAAGCATCCAAAGGCTCATCTCGGGGGCTCACTTTCATTTACATGAAGTATTTGGATATGATGCCCTGATAAATATCCAAGGAGCCATGGAGGACCACAAAAAGATGTTGACCCAAGAATCAAAGAGCAGGCTTACACCATTAAGTAACTGGGGACTTGAGGGAAGCTCTTGTCATTCCTGGATCTGTTTCCCAATCATTAGTGCAAATGTAAGGAATTCAGACAGCAGCTCTCATGTGAGTTCTTTACCAGGGGCTGCATTTGGGTGACTAAGTAGGAAAAAAAAAAAACACTTATTTTTGTTCTTGAAATTGTGTGTTTCTAGAGCATAGGCTAAGCATAATCTGTGTGTATGTTCTGTGTGTATATAAATGTACACACAGAGAGAGAAATATCNCACGTATACTACTTTTTGGTATGAGTCATACTATTTATTACAGAAAGACAAATTCGCAACATTCCCCTTCATCAAATTTTGAGATTCAGCCAAATTTTTTCTTATTTTTACAACTACTGATTGTAGGCCTGCAGAAGACAGTGGATTCTCAATATATTATTTATACAGCACAGTCCATGCTTGGTGTACTCTAGATCCTGAAGATGGGAACTAAAGATGAGGAAATGCATGTCCTTGGAAGAAATAATCCCAAATGTATAAGATTTGCTAACTGTATAAACCTGCTTCATTCAAACTGGTCAAACTGTCCTATTGCTTCTCTTCCCCTTGCTGATCACACACCACACATTAAGCTCACCTGCCTCACACCTCCAGCGCCTACACTGTGCTCAAACTGTCCCCAGCACCCATAGNGTTCTTCACTGAATGCCTCTGCACTTCACCCANGTTCCATTCACCCAACAATGCTCAACTTCTACATAGGAGTTTCCACATCTAATTTCTTCCAAAATGGTGAAGTGCTGGTTGATACCTACTAGGTCAGTAAAAGATCCTAATAGCTGTGCATTATCCTTTGTTATTTAAATAATAAATCATAGTTACCATGCCATTTGTTGACCATTGCCTCTGCCAGGCACAGACAGATCGTCCCAACTTAACAACATTTTAACTTGCAATTTTTCAGCTTTATGATGGTGCAGGAGTAGTACACATTCTGCAGAAACCACATTTTGAAGTATGAACTTTGGTCTCTTTCCTAGCAAGCAAGAGATGCTGACCCTCTCTCTGAAGTAGAGGCTGCACACTGCAGCTTTCAGTCAACCAAGCAATCACAGGATGAACAACTTTTCCACAGAGTTCTGTGTTGCTAAGCTATGTGTTCGGGTAGGCTCATTGAATTAAATGCATTTTCAACTTGGGATATTCTTGACTTGTGCAAGGTTGGTTTGTTGTGATGTAACCCCAACATAAGCAACTGTGCAGACTATGCTCAGCTCTGTGACACTGGGACTGGGCCCTGGAAGCTTTCTCCCTTGCCAGATGGTATACATGAGAGGATGGAGAACAGTGAGGACTGTCCTAGTTGGCTTTCTGTCGCTGTGATAAACATCATGACCAAAAGCAACTTGCAGAAGAAAGGGTTTATTTCTTCTTACAGTCCATCAGAAATGGAAACCAAGGCAGAAGCTTATAGCAGAAACCATGTGGGAACATTGCTTACTAGTGCACTCTCTAGCTTTTGTTCAGCTAGCTCTCCTAGACAACCCAGGACCTCCTGCCTGGGGATGGTACCACCCACAGTGGGCTGGGCCCTCCTTCATCATTTGGCAATCAAGATAATGCCCCATAGACATGCCCACAGGCAATCTCCCAACTGAGATTCCAATAAGTCTGGGCTATCAAATTGACAACAGAAGCTACCTAGGAGAAGAGACAAGATGAAAGAGACTTCCTAAGTCATTTTCTTATTTCTCCACCATGCAGTTTCTAGCTGGTGGTGGCTTCTTAAATCAATGTGTAAGGGCACAGAAGTACACAACCTCTAGTAACCCTCATAGACACCCAATCAGGTGGCTTCGGATAAACATTCCATGATACTCTTCTTAGCCGACAAATAAAGTCATCCAGGGACCACAGAGGGGCTCACAAACCCAGAAACTGATGCTTCCAGAGGGCTATAAGATTCAGGCATTAGGCAAAAGGTTAACCACATCTTCCCCAGGCCTGGGGATGGGGTTGTACATAAATTGAGAAATTTAAAGAAAAATTTAAATATAACACATTAATATGATACTATTAATAAAACAGCATCCTTTATCCTCAGAAAAATATAATGTGAATTTTAAGTGACTATTTTTGGTAATATAAAAATATAAGTCAAAATCAAACCTATCTGGTAAAGTCAATGGGAAGATTTCTATAGTGTGGAGTTGCTAGCACACAGGCTCCTGTAGCTTGTATTGTCATTTCCTTCAAGACAGAGTTAATATTTCAACATGATGATTCCCACCTAGTGTGTGATAAGAAAATATTGATTGAAGAAAAGGCATGCCAAATAGCACTGACGTCTCAGTGAGACGGGAATCTTCCAGTGTTTAGTTGCAATCTCTTTTTACATAACTTTTATTAATTTTCTTATTTGACAATTTAATAGGTATACATAATAGATTCTGGTTACGTCTACCTGCGCACTTTCGTATCTCCCTCCTACCCNGATAGCTCCACCCCCCACTGGCGTCCCTGCCTCCTCCTTACAAGTCCCTTTCTCACATCCGTGTTCTTTTGCTCTGTCTTGTGGTTCATTGAGTTTAACCAGGGCTGTCTGTGTGACCATGAGTTTCAAACTATTTACTGGAGCCTGCTAGGCTCACCTGGGGGTACACAGTGAAGACAATGGCTGCCTCTCTCTTGGAATCCACCATTATCAAATAGATAGAAAGGGTGGAGTGTGTCCCTCTGAATCTCTCCCTGATCTATGACTGACTAATGACAGGAACATTTGTACAGGCACCTGCAGCTGCTGTGAGATCGCTACAGTGNCTGTGCCTTACCCAGAAGACAGCACCTCAGAGTCCTTCTCTCTCCCTACCTTCCGACTCTTATATTCTTTCTGCCTCCTCTTCCGCAATGTTCCCTGAGCCTTAGAGGGGATAATATAACTTCCTTTTAGAGCCGAGCACTTGGCTGTCACTTATTTTCAGAAACCATGAGTCTCTTCATTTACCTAGTTCATTGCAGAGGAAAACGTCTCTGGTTAAGGCTGAGTGTTGTAACATTGGTTTATGAGTATANACATAAATATTTAAAGGCAGTTTGCTGACATGTCTCTTTAACTAAATGTCTATAGGAAATCTACCTGTAGGGCCTAAGACCTCTTGCCATGAGTTTTTGGCTAGATTTACTATAGCAGGTATGAATTCCCACCTGTAGAGAAGGTTCAAAGCCAATCAGAGAATGATTGGTTACCATCATAAAAGTCCTTCCATTACTACAGCAGAGGGTGCAGATTGATACTGTAGTTCATAGAGTTCATGGCTGGGTAAGCGTGCTGATGCCTTTTCTCTCCCAATAGCCTGCCTAGCACCTTCCAGCACTGTGAAAACCAGCCAGCTGGGAAGAAGCTTCCAGCCCAGTTCCAGTTTGATTTCTCTGTAGCTTGTAACAAAAGCACATGGGGTAGGGGCTTATCAATTAGTTCTAGTGGGTAACCAAGAGGAGTGACAAGAGCACTGTGGTTTTGGAGGCCCTTGGAACTTCTCTGAGCAACAACTCATAAANAGGAACCCACACCTGGCATTAGGAGTTTTGTTTAATGACTCATGGCTTTTAAAGGGGCAGAATTATCCAGCCCTGAAGGATATCTCTCTTCTAGCTCTTTGTCTTTTTTAACTTATATTTTTATTTTTGGAAGATTTACTTTTATTTTTAATGGTATGTATGTGTGGTTCTGTGTGGATATGTGTGTATGTGAGTATAGGTGCTCATGGAGTCCAAAAGAAGGCATCAGATTCCCTGGATCTGGAGTTTTAGGCAGTTGTGAGCCACCTGACATGGGTGCTAGGAACTTAACTGAGATTCTCTACAACAGCAATACATACTCTTAACTGCTGAGCCATCGCTCCAGCCCTTTAACTTATATTTTTAATTGGCGTTTAGAGTAGTAGATTTCCATATGGCTTTTTCAGACCCCTTTGNTTAGTTAACCTTCCCACTGTCCTCTCATCCCTNCAACCTACTCCCCCCTCCATCATTACTTGAGCCTTTCTGCCTCAGTGTCCCCCCATATGCACTTTCAAATCACCTAGGTTCTACTATCTTCTCTCCCTTCAGGCATTCCCCACTCCAATGGACCTTTCCTGGTTTCCCTGATTCCACAGGTNCTGTAAGTTAAATGCACAACTCTCAAAGTTTAACAAGGATCCGTATCTGAGATAGAACATATGGCATTTGTTCCTGGGCCTCCATTACCTCATTCTGTATAATTTTCTCCAGTTCCATCCATTTAANTCCAAATTCATGCACTTCGTTTTTCTTTATGGCTGAATAAAATCCCATTATGTATATGTACCACATTTTCATTACTGTTCGTTAGTTGGACATGTAGGATGATTCCATTCTAGGTGTTTTGAATAGAGTAGTAGTGAACATGATAAACAAGTATCTTTGTGGTNGGATACGGAGTCCATCGGATATATGCCAGGAGAAGTGTGATAATTTGAATGAGAATGGCCCCTCTAGGCTCATATATTTGAATATGTGATCCCAGTCGATGGAACTGTTGGGAGGGATTAGAAATGTGTCACTAGGGCGACTTGGAGATTTCAAAAGCCCTTCCATTCCCAGTCAGGTCTCTCTATCTTATGCTTATAAATCAAGAATGAGCCCTCAGCGACTGCTCCATCCCCATGCCTGCCTGTNGCCACACTCCCCATTACNATGATGGCCATGGACTCAAACCTGCTAAACTGTGAGCCCCCAAGTCACACACTTTGTTTTATAAGTTGCCTTGGTTGTGGTGTTTTATCACAGCAGTAGAAAAGTAACTGAGACAGGTGGTATAGCTGCTTCATATGGTGGGTCTATTTTGAGGGGGAAAAAAATTTAGGAACCTCCACACTGATTTCCATAGAGGCCACACCAGTTTACACTCCCACCAATGGTGAATCAGGCTTGCTCTGTGCCCACATCCTCAAGAGCATTTGTTGTCTTCTTATTTCTTCATGATAATTGGTGTAAGATAGAAAACTGAAAGTACTTTTAATTCACATTTCCCTGAGGGCTATGAATGTTGAACACTTTATTTTTTCAGTGTTTGCTAGCCATTTCTATTTCTTCTTTCAAGAAGTCTCAATTTTGTTCAATAGTCCATTTTAATTGGGGTTATTTTTTGTCTTCATACTGTGTTTTTAGTTCCATGTACATTCTAAAAGTTAATCCTCTGTTGGATGTTAAAGCTGGTAAAGACTTACTGCCATTCTGGAGGTTGCCTCTTCACTTGGGTTACTGTTTCCTTTGGTATTCAGAAATGCTTGGTTTCCAAGGTCACAGATAACCTTGAGAAACCCAAGTCTCTACATAGGAAGGCCTAACTTACTATGTCTTGAGACATACTCCATACTGTTTCTTACAGCCATTTCAGAGTCTCAAACTTTACATTGAGGTCTTCAATTCATTTGGAGTTGATTGTTGTCCAGGCAACAGAGAAGGATCTGGGTTTATTCTTTTATGTGTAGACATCCGTTTTTTTTTTTTCAAGATATCTCCCTCAATATGTGTTTTTAGCATCTATGTCAAAAATCAAGTGACTGTGATTACATGGACTTAAATATGGTTCTTCTATTCTGTTCCACTGATCCATATCTCTTCTTTCGTGCCAGTACCATGCTGTTTTTATTACTGTGGCTCTGTAGTATGGCTTCAGATGTAGTAATGCTTCCACCATTATTACTTTTGCTCAGGATTCTCTTGACTACACAGTGTCTTTTGTGTTTCCATAAAACCTTAAGATTGTTTCTTGTATTTCTATAAAGAACAACATGGAACTTTTGATTGGGATTGCATTAAGTATGTAAACTGACTCAGTAATCCTGAATTAGGCCCCTCTTATGAATAATTAACTATTCCATCTACTTCATTAGCATGGTGTAAGGTGAGCCCACCTTCCATGGAGTGGTTCTTTGGTCAGGAGATTGACCTAGCCCCATTGGAAAGTTAGAACTACACCCAAGAAAGAGATTCTAGTTTCTTGACCAGGAGTCATTTTTTCTTACCAGGCTTTATGGCTACTTTCACATTCTACCTCCTTACAATCTCACAAGCTCTTAGGAACCCAACTTAGAAGAAGACACGTTTTCAAAGTCCATCTTTACAATTTTCTGCATTTCCTTGCTATCTGTTGTGATGTCTCCTATTCATCTCTAATTTTGTTGATTTGGGCCATCTCCCTGTCTTCTGGTTAACTGTTTATCTTTTCAAAGAACCAAATCTTCTTTTCATTGATTCTCTGCATTACTTTTTGTTTGTTTCCATTTCATTAAGTTCTGCTTTGGTTTTGATTACTTCTTCCCATTTACTGCTTTGGGATTTGATTTGTTCTTGTTTTTGCAAAATCTTGGGTAACACCATTAAGTTGTTTATTTGTGGTCTTTCTTATTATTTAGCGTAAGCACTTAGAGGTATAAATTTACGCCTTGGGATTGCTTTCATTGTTTCCCGGAGGTTTGTGTATGTTGTGTCTTCATTTTCATTTAATTCCAGGAATTGTTTTTATTTCCTTCTAGATTTTTTCAATGAGCCATTCTTCATTCAATAGTGCTTTGTTTGATCTTGATGAGTTTGTTTATATTGTGGCATTTCTTTTTCTGTGATTCCAAGCTTCAGTCTATTGTGGTCAAGAAGAATACATATAGTAATTTCAGTTTTCCTAAATTTGTTGAGGTTTGCTTTGTGTCCTAGTATGTGGTCTATTTTAGAGACATTTTTGTGGGAGACTAAAAAGAATGTGTATTCTGTAATTTTAGAGTGGAATACTCTATAGATATTTGTCAGGGCCTTTTCATTCTGATATTTCTCTTGTTTTGGTTTGGGGGTTTTTCGGGGGAAGGGCTTGTTCTTTTGTTTTTGCTTTGTTTTGTTTTTGTCTAGGTGACATGCCCATTGGGGAAAGTAGAGTATTAAAATCACCCATAATTACTGTGTTGGGGTTAATCTGTGGCTTACTCTCTAGTAACATTTGTTTTTGTGGAATCGGTTGCTCCCAAGTTTGCTACGTATATGCTGAGAATTGCTATGTATATGCTGAGAATTGCAGTGTCTTCTTGGAGGGTTACTAACAATGGGAGAAAGAGAATCTGCCTTGCATGATGTGCTGCAGCACAATGAACATAGGGCCAGAAGAACCAGATGCTCTTTGTCAGTTATCCACAGTGTAACCATACAGACTTTTCCTGGAGAGTCTCATTTGTGCTGTTAATCTGGTGCACTAAATGACACTCTCATTTACTCTCAAAACTATCCACACTGAGGATCAAATTATAGGGTTANTCTGTTATGTCTAACCTTAAAAATCTATTTTAGATTTCTGAACTCCAGTTTCCTCAATTACAGATCTGAGGACAAAAGTATGAGAATATGTATTAAGTTTCTTAAGCTTCCTATATGTGTCAGGCACCGTTATCATTACTATTAGAAATGTTGAGTCAATAAAGTATCAACTACTAAAGGGCTCTTCCTTTTCAAAAAGCATTGCTCATTTTTTATTTCTTTCATTCATTCACCAAATATTCGATTTACTATAGCTGTGTATCAGAGACTGTGCTTGGCACGGGGGACAAAGATGAGTAAGATAAAATAACATGTATGCTCCCACCCAGCTCATCATAACCCCTCTCTGAAAATGAATCCTATAAGTAAAGGCTGAAAGACCAGTTCTATTTATATATATATATAAATGGGAGGTGACTAAAATGCAGAAAAGTGGGGTTCAAAGAAAAGTGGGGTGCAACTCAGTCCATTTTGGTTGGAGGCTAAAACTCCCACATTCTAGTTTACACCCAGACTGGCCAGTTCATTGTTTTGTTTTTGCAGTATTAGTGGCAATTCTTAGTGAGTCCTTGATCCTACCTCAAGATTTCTCCTAGTCCATCCTGACCCCTAGGCAGGATTGCCCTTGTAGGCAAAACAAAAAACCTAAGACTAATCCTTGCAATTGTGAGGTGTTGGTCAGTCATGTTTATACAGGTCCCACAAACCAATCCTCAGGATGTTACTTTAAAGCTTAATGGCCCCATCTTCGGAACTTTATACCAGCTGCTACAGTCCACAGACCTCAAAACAATACAACATTCTCAACTGAGAGACAGGAGGGAAGTGGATGGGACCAAAAGGAAAGAGAGAGGCCTCTCAGTCAAATGTCCAAACAAATCACACTTGAGCAGAGTCCTGGCAAAGGGGTTCATGAGGGTACATTTTCAGAGTGAGCATAAATATCAGTCTTTTATCTGCTGTGTTCTTTGTCCGTCAAAACAGCAGCTCCTCTTAACATTAAAATAATGCTTNTCAGCAGATCCACGGGAAACAAAAATAAGAATTTGCTGATAGTAGGTCCACACATACAAATGTGAACATCAATCTTCAGTTAGAAAAGACCAAAGAAGAAGATTTCCACACCCCTCCAGGAGCCAAGCCCTGTTTAATTGCACCTATTCTCTGGAAGTAGCAAAGAACCTGGCCGATCTAGCCAAATGCCTTCTCCGGTGCCCTACAACAGCAATCAGAAAGCTCCAAGCGCCCTCTTTTGGCCAGCAGAGAAAACTGCAAGCTCCTTCTATTGTCAGAAGAGCCCTCTGGAAAAAGAATGTGTTTACAACAAAGCCCTTTACTTATGAGCAAACCACAATGATGACTAGACAAATGGAAGTTGCCTCTAGTCAAAGCACTTCTGCTCTCAGAAAGCCTCATTAAATGAGTTTCATTATACATCTCTCAAGCCTGGTTGGCAAACAAGGCCCATTCTTAACCCTCTCAAGCTGAACGCTGGATTTTAATAGCACTTTGTCAGAAAGCACATAGAGTTCTGTCTTCTGAGCTGCCTCCAAGGGCAGGTTGCGGCCAATGGTTATTGTTCTCTTCTCTCTGCATTTAGCATTTATTTCATTCTGTCCTGTGTTATGGTTAGCTATTCTTGAACTCCTTGTTAAGTCCTGGAGGGCATAGACTATGCATTGTCTGTCTTTGTAACCCCAGAACTCACCACAGGGCTTTACTTGTAGCTACGGTTCTACAGTGACTGAAAGATCATGGCATGTGGCAGAAGTCATTTGGACTGTATGTCCTCTTGTATCATCTTGGGGATTATTTTTCTTCTTTCAATCTATTTTGTTCTAATTTGCTGGTAAAATTTTCAAGCTTCTTTGGTAGGGCCACTGGAATTTAAGAATGGCAGTAAGAATCTGATAGCATAACATGTACTTTTCAAAATCAAAGTCAAAGCTTAATACCCCTTCTGTGTGTCTTAGTCAGTTTCTGTTGCTGTGATAAACACAATGACCAAAAGCAACTTGGGGTGGAAAGAGTTTATTTTATATTATGTATTACAGCCCATCATGAAGGGAAGTCAGGGCAGGAACTGGGGGTGGGAACTGAAGCAGAAGGCATGGAAGAATGCTGAATACTGGCTTGCACCCTGTGGCTTGTCTAGTCTTCTTGTTATACAAACTAGGACCACCTACTCAAGGATGGCACCATCCACAGCGGGCTGGACCCTCCCACATCTATCATGGATCAAGAAGCTTCCGCCACAAACTTGTTTCCAGGCCAATTTGATGGTGGCCTTCTCTCAAATGAGGCTGCTCTTCTCAGATCAACCTAACTTGTGTCAAGTTGACAAAAAACAACTGGGACAGCCAGGTTTCTGCTTAAGAAATAACTAATTAGCAGTATAAATTTAGCTGTGACTCTCAGTCTTCTACCTCATCAAAGAGCTATGCAGTCGGTTCTGTTCAGGTAACAAATTCAAGAGTCACTAAGACAAAAGCAAATCCTAAATTGTCACATAACTGCTGCCTGTGAGGGGCAGCCTTGAGCCATTTTAACACGTCTTGAGCAGTATCCTAAATTAACTATTTGGGTGCCTGGCTATCAGCTTCACCATTCCAGTTAGTACAGCTGCTGACGTGGTGCAAGTACAGATGCCTGCCTGAAAATTCACAGTGAAGTTTCTTAGGTATGACACATCCTTCAGATGCTAGAGCGTGTCTTTACTGAGAATTTCTGAAATTGTAAAGAGTGAAGAAGAGGAGCATACGACCAGCCCGGAAGTGCTATCCAGGTGACCAAACTAAGTTTTATTGGCAGTGATTCCTAAAGAGTGCTGAAGATGGGCATGGTTGGATCTAATAATGTCACGTCACTCTCTGTCATGAGTTGGCATTTACTGAACACCTGTCAAATCTAGGACACCCTGCTCACTACTGAACTGAAAAACAAAACAAAACAAAACTGCCAAAGCAATGGGTGGGCCTAAAAAACATGGACCTTGTGTTTGTTGCTTTTCTCAATGCTATGACAAAGTCCCTGACAGGAGTCACTTAAGGAAGGAATGACTTATATTCAGCTCACCATTTCGGGGGATTGCAGCCCATCACAGTGAAGGGAAGACAGGTGGTGGAGCAGTTCAGTCTGCATTGGCGGGATCCCAAGGCAGTGTTTTTCACTTGGTGACTGAACAGGAAGCAGAGAAAGCTAGACCAGAACCAAGCCTGGGCTAAACCTTCAAACACCTGTCCAGAACCTACTTCTTAAAGATTTCCCACCCTCCCAAAGCAGTGCCACCAATTAGAAGTATTCAAACACTTATATTTTTGGTTGTGAGCCTAGCCTTTAATGGCTGAGATGATCAGAAAGGGGGGAATTCTGGATCAGGTAGAAACCTGATGCAAGGGAAACTCTTGGGAATCTACAAGAATGACCCCAGCTAAGACTCCTAGTAATACAGGATATGTACCCTGAACTGACCATCTCCTGTGACAAGGCAAGACTTCCAGTGGAGGGATTGGGACATTAACCCAACCACATAACCTTTGACCAGCAGTCTGTCCTGCCTATGGGCTGTGCTGGGGTAAGGGTGGTGCAGAGATTGTGAGAGTGGCCAACCAATGACTGGTCCAGCCTCAGACCCATGCCACTAGAGTGAGCCCACCCTTGACACTGCTTGGAGCACCAGGATCCAGAGCCTGGATGACCCAGAGACCTAGGATAGAACCAAACACAACTGGAGAAAAGAAAATGTCAGTGTAATGATGCCTAATGATATTCTGCCATACTTATAGATTGGTGACTAACCCAAATGTCACCAGAGAGGTTTCATCCAGCAACTGATAGAAACAGATGAGAGACCCACAGCCAAATATTAGACCAAGCTCAGAGAATCCTGATGGAGAGAGCGGGGAGGGATTGTAGGAGCCAGAGGGGTCAAGGACATCACAAGAAAATCCATAGACTCAACTAACCTGGGATCATGGGGGCTCACAGTGACTGAACTGACAACCAGGGAGCCTGAATGGAACTGACCTAGGCCGTCTATATATGTTACAGTTGTGTAGTTTGGTCTTCTCGTGGGACTCNTAACAATGGGAGCAGGGGCTGTCTCTAACTCTTTTGCTGACTTTTGGAACCCTATTCCTCATACTGGGTTGNCTTGCCCAGCCTTAATACAAGGGGAGGTGCTTAGTCTTTCTGCAACTTGGTATGCCTTGTTTTGTTGCTATCCATGGAAGGCCTACCCTTTTCTGAATAAAACCAGAGGAGGAGTAGATGGGGGGGTGCAGAAGGGACTGGGAGGAGAGAAGGAAGGGGAAATTGTGGTTGGGTGTAAAATAAATAAATACACTTAAAATAAAATAATAAATTTTAAAAAATATTTTCAAATTAAAAAAAAAGAAATGTTCAAACACATGAGCCTGTACAGGACATTTTACNTTCAAATCATAATATTTTGTCTCAGCCTTCATGGACTCAGGTCAATCTTGTGATGCAAAATTTATTCTATGCAACTTCAAGAGTCCACAGCCCCAGTAATATTAAAAGGTAGTTTTCACTGAGACTAGAGGCAAGCTCTTAACTGGGAGCTCCTGTAAAATATAAACAAACAAACAAACAAATAAATAAATACTCCTATGCATCCAACATACAATGGCTTTAGAAGAGTGGAATCAGAGGGTCGAAAGGAAGGAAGGAGCAGACCAAAACAAGACCAAAATCTGACAGGGCAAACATTGAGCTCTGCATCTCCTTATCCAGAACCCTATGCATATGGTGACATCATATGAGCGACAATGGGATTGGTTGGCCCTGCCTAAGGCCCTGCCATATGAAGCAAACATGGCCTCTCTTGAGTTGCTGCTTTGCATGGCAGATGTTTCAGGCTCTGTGTAGCTCCAACAACCTGAGAGTGTCATTGTAAATTAGTCTCCATCTTCACAGATTCACAAGGAATATCCTGGAAAGCTCCGAACAAAGAGCCTGGCCACGCTATGCATTAGTTAGCTACACAAGAATTCTGTTTTTTCCTGGAAGCTTAGCATAAACCCCCATGAACCCATAACTCTAGCACTCACCATGGCTGCAATGTCAATACTGTGTGGACAGCACAAGATTTTTTCTGCCAGCTCAAGATGTAGCTGGCCCCCTTGGGTGTGACAACAGCGTGTCTGAGTGTCTAGCTTCCCAGGCAGCCCTGTTGAAGCAGAAAGCCCATGATGCTTTGAGATCTTAGACATTCTCTTTTAAAAGAATTTTTTTT
>LZPO01044878.1:47483-71218 GCA_001675575.1 Neotoma lepida | reverse complement strand
ATGGATCTTCAGAACTCTAAGGTTGATGCTGGGATTAAAGGCGTGTGCCACCACCTCCTACTGCTAGTTCCCCATGTGACCTTGGAGTCACAGAGCACCAAATGGATTGAGGGCGTGTGCTAATTTGCATGGCTATTGTTTTTCTATTAGTGGCTGGCAGCCCCGTTTTTCCTCTGACCCTCAGATAAATTTTATTAGGGAAGACAAATAAAATATCACCACAGTGGTGTTATTTAAATTTTCTGTAACCAATCCGATATTCATCAGGAGCATCTTTAGGAGATGCTCCATTGTTTCTGGTCCATTGTTTCTCAAATTACAGCATTAATCAACCTTGGATATTGCATCTAAAAGAGTGAGACTGGGATCGTCACTGGGACCTGGGTGTTGTGTGATGCCAATCGTCACTTCCCCCAAACCTACTTTCACCCTGTGCCCGAGGGCGGCAGATTCAGATGTGAGTATAATCTCCATCATCTGCCTTCTATGGTCATGAAGAAAAAAATGCACATATGAATCTTTCTATGTGGTACAAAAACAAATTAGGAAAACAAACAAACATAAAAGTAATTAAATACAGGTTTTGCTAAAGTTGGTCAAGTAGAGGCATTACATGACATTTGTATCTTGTTAGTAGTTATGGGAAGGTTTCCCAGACTCAATAATTTAGTGCAAATGGTAATATATTATTTAGTGTCATAGTATCAATTATGGGATTATTATGAAAGAATTGTTTGACAATGTTGTTTTAGAAATAATATAATTTTAAAAATTAGATGTATACAAGTAACATTATATGGACTCAAAGAGTTATAGCCATAAGTAAATATACATTACATTTGTATAAGAGACAGGTTATAGCCATAAGTAAATATACATTACATTTATCTTATGAGTTATTATTATTTACATAATATAATATATAATTTATATACAATATATAATAATATAATGAATATAAACATGCGATGATAATCATTGTAAAAAGGACATGAATTTGAAGGAGATTGTTGGAGGGACATATACTACGATTATAAGGAGGAAAGGGAAATTGCATAGTTCTGTAACAATATTAAAATCTCAAAATAAACAATAAATAAGTAAAAAGGAGAATCTACATTGTGTTCTCATGAAAAAAATTATTTCTTCCCAGGCCCAAGTAAATTTTATATTTCATTACATTTTGTTTCAAACACTACCACCTTACTCGAAGCCCGTTTTAGGAATAATTTGGGGAATAAGCAGAGGCTTACTGCAGCACTGGGTATGTAAATCTGATATGGGAGAGAATTTTTTTTCTGTTTGTTAATGGCAACATAACTGTGTCCCTGCATTTCATTGCATGATGTACTGCTGTAGGAAGGTGTTCCTTCATGTGTTTACATAGTCAAGATTGTGTGAAATTCAAATTGAATTATACAGGATAATAATATTGATAATAATTCTAATTGTCTTGATTTTTAAGTCACTATCTTAGATATAATGGGATGGAAATTTATTTATTTATTTGCAGAAAGAATGTTTGACCTGCCTTTAGATTGATTTTTCTGACTGNCATCATCATTAGGGAGGGTGGGACAAGGTAGCAGGATTTACCAACTGATGACAATTTGATGACTTCAGATATTTAAGTGTGATTATAATGAACATCACTTCTGACTTTTCAGGAAGGGGAACAAATGTCGCTGAAAAAATGTGGAAAGACTATGTGAACCTTATGCGTTACGATGAAATCCCTATCGAAAATATTCAAAATGTCTATGAAGCAGGTAAGTCAGTTTCTGTGAACTGATCTGAAATTAGAGCAAATCACAAAGATTCCTGTTTACATCTCGGCAAGGTAAAGTCCTTCCAGAAAATATGAAGGAAATCCAATTATATTTTTAACTTTTCTCTCTTTTTGTTGCACCTCTTAGATGCATGCCCTAAATGGGAGCGTTGATCCTGTGAGGAGAAACAAGTTGTTATCCGCTATTCTTGACTCTTTAGAATTAAATTTTGAGATCAATTCAATCATGTAAACACAAAGTATTCATAGTTGTTACTCTGGAACTTCTACACACCCTCCTATTATTGAAAATCATACTGGCTGCATGTGTGATTAAGTGCCTTGATTTTAGATATTGCAAAAGTGTTTTCAATAAAGTACCTAATGTGCATGATGCAGTGGATTCTACCAGGAGCTGAAATAGTGGCTGCCTTCATCACCTTGTCGTGAATGGGAATAGTTTCTGAATTTTGAAACTTAGCAGCTAGAAACTTATGAAGTTCATAAGGATATCAGGCATTTTTTTTCTGTTTGTGTGTGTGTGTGTGTGTGTATGTGTGTGTTTTTCTGAAAAATTTCAAAAATACCTTAAAGGAACACACACACAGTGTACAGTGTCCCTGAGATGATGGATTCTCATATGTACACATCTGAACTGGCTTTATTACAAATCATGGTAGAATTTTTATGCAAAAAGCAAATAGTATATACATGAATATGTATATACATTGCATGCAACAGCAATATATATAAATAATAATTAGTGAAAATATTGTTTTTATTAAACTTAATGGTAGAATTGTTTCACAATTGTCCCCATGAATATGAACATACATAAATGCATGCTGCACCCATCAATTGACGAAGAGCAAGAGGAGATATATGGGAGGACTTGAAGGTAAGAAAAGAATGAAATAATACATTATTATATTGAAAATAAAAGAAGTAAAAATCAGTTGTCANCACTCACAAAAAAGGCTTGAAACATCACCTGTGTATTATTACTCCCAGCACTAGATAGTCTAGGGTGCAGACTGTCCTTGTAACCATGGCAACAGCTCAGAGCCCACCTATCAGTCAGGTGCAGGGAGACCCTGTCTCAAGAAAAGGGTGTAGGGTTATGGAGAAAACATCATACTGCACATTTTAATGCTTGCAGATTCATATATATTCATACAAACAACACACATGGTTTAATGCACACACATACAGGAGTCAGGATGTCATCAGTAGACACATGATGCTGCTAATGGAGGAGACATGCCTAATGCAGTAAGGAAATTCTGGGAATTTGATCAATTGTTTACAAAAGCTCATTGCAAATAGTTTTTTTGTACAATAAATACTGAATACAGTTTCCCTCCCAGATCCCCCCACCTTCGATCCACCCAAATCCACAGCTTTTCTGTTTCTTTCTCATTAGAATACAAATTAATGTTTTATTAAAGACATAAAAAAAACCTCATACACCAGAATGTTCTGTGGGTGTGAGTTGTTATAAGACACACAGGATTTTTGTTTAGGCTGAAATAAGAGAAGGAAAATTACAACATCATTAGCCATGGTAACTTGAAGGTGGGTGGTGGATAGGGTGTGTGTCTGCATCCCAGGGGGCCAGCCTCACCCATTATTATGAATAGAAACATTGTCCCTACCCCTATGCCAGTTAGTGCTGGGGTTAATAATGCACATTGACACTCCTAGATATTTTTTCCTGAGTGGTGTTGATTTAAAATCATATTTTAACATACATAACTACAGGCAAATAAAGAGACCTGAGAGCAGAATTGTCTGCCTTGGGGATGAGATCTCTCAGTGGTTATCCAGTACCAGGTGATCATCCCTGAAACTATGATACACCCAAACAACCTGAAACGGACTCAACATGAATCTTTTATACATTTTCACAAACATATATGTCTATATATTTAACAATAATAATTAAAGAAGTCTGTGAATGTGAAAAGGAGTAAGGGGGATAAGGCGTTAGAAAGAGGAGACTGTAGGGGTCAATGATGAAAATATATTTGAATATGTATTATATATATTTATATAAAACATTTATATTTTGTGTTATATTACATATTTTATATATTTATATTTGTATGATAGCTATAATTGTTAATTGTTTAATTATTTATAAAANACATATAACATATTTAAATATAGTTTAATATTTATGTGTTAATATAACTATTTTGATGTCAATATGCTAATATAAACATATTTATTTATATAATATAAACATATAAATATATATCAAATATGTTATATATCTGTACATTAACATATAATTGTACTATGGTGGTTTTAATAGGAGTAGTCCCCATAAGCTCATACATTCGAAGGCTTGATCATTAGGGAGAGATGCTACTTGAGAGTGATTAGAGGGTTTCCCTTGTTGCAGTCCATGTTGCCTTTTGGGAGAAAGTGTGTCACTAGGGGTGTGACTTGGAATATCAAGTGCTGAAGTCAGGCCCAGTGTCTCTACCTACTATTCAAGGATCAGGATGTAGAACTCTCAGCTCCTTCTCTAGCACTATGCCTGCAACTGGCCATGCTTCCCACCATGCTGATAATGGACTAAACCTCTGAAACTGAAAGCAAGACCCAAGTAAATGCTTTCCTTTATAAGAATGGGCATGGTCGTGGTGTTTTTTCACAGCAATAGAACATTGACTAAGATATGTACCACAAGTGTTTTCCCCTTAGAATTAAAAAAAAATCTAAAGAAACAAAAACAGAAAAGGTTTTTGTAGCTTGTTTGTTCCATTTAATTAAGCTTAAATGGAGAGTCTAGAAAGTTTGAGAAATCAAACCTGTGGATCTCCAGTGAAAAAATATTTGAGGTAGCAATCTAGTGATCATAAGGCTTTCAAATATCCAGACAGCTGTAGAATGTGAGTATGCGTAAATTTCTGAGTCCATGTCCAAGAATCCTTCCTATCATATAAAACTCCTGATCTGATATTCACCCTGCAAATTTGTGGCTATGTTTGGAGTCCTCTTACCCCACTGTTTTCCTTCTCTTTTCTTACGTTGAGAATTCTTATATGAAAGAAATGAATACTTGAGAAAAAGTAAAGGCAATCGCCTTTCCTTTGCTTCAGCAGTCCCATTGCATTGGATCTAGTTTGGCCAGTAGAGAACACAAATCTCCCACTCATGAGCAATGCATGGCTCTATTCCCCAAATCCTACAAAAGGAAATAATGACCCAGATGGACATTTTGGAAACAGATGAGTCAATGACCTTTGGTACTCTAAAAAATCTCAGTCTCTCACTTTGATCTGTCAACTCTATTTATAGCTTGAATAAAATCTGGTTAAAATGAACACACAAACAACCAAAAACAAAACAGAGGTGAAATGGGTTAGTTATTGATTAAACACGGGCATATGTGGATATCTTTGCTTTAAAATGTGGTTCTGCATTTAATCCAGAGTAAGCAACAGAAATGGAGGTACAGAATTTCCCTCCATACCACAGGTACAGTATTTATCTCCCATCAATCAGGCCAGGAATCTACCTCTGCAGCCCTAATGTGAATGACAAACCCACATCAGTTGAAACCAGGCTAAGAACAACAGCTGACAACTTAATCTTCTGAATGCTGGTGCTTGCCTTGCCTCTTGCTCAGAAGCCATGACTAGGACAACAGTCAGGAGTCTACATTATTTACACTCCTGTGTCCTGGTTGGCTCTCTGGTTGCTGGTTGCCATGGCAAATATTTACTGAGGAGATTAGTATTATGACATGGCTGCAGTCAAGTTTACTGAGCGAAGGATGGGGTTAGCTTTTCATTGAGGTATAGGTTGCCTATAGCCAGGTGGATAAGCCCACACATGCACACAAATGAGAAACACTAATTGTATTTAGTGGGTGAAGAAAAAAAAACAAAACATGAAATTGAGATGAAGATGGGAGATATTTGTGAGGAACCTTAACTTTGAGGAATTGTCCATCAGACTCACCTGTGTGAAAGCCTGTCAGGCATTTTCTNGGTTGGTTGTTGATGTGAGAGGCTATTAAGTTTGAAATATGTATGAATGTATTTCTCTTCTGTTATTATCAACTCAAATAAGATAATTATATGCTCCTATTAATGTTAAAAATACATGGCATTAGTATGCAAGTGATTCTGTGAGCAGAAAAAAGTGACATTACTTACAAATAATCAAAATTAATACAACTTTTGGGTTCTTATAAATCACTTTGTAAATAAAATGAGCATGGAAATCTGGCATCTTTGAAGATCTCTCCTGTTGAAAATAAATTGTTCACAATTAGGAATTATTTAATCTTTTCATGTAATGTATTATTGATGACTAGGGGGGTCCAGCCCCTCAATAGTTCTCTCCCAGGTTCCAGGAAGAATCTACAAACAACTGATAATTTAGTCTTTGATTAAATGGAATGAATCTATGTACACAAAAATCTTTAGTCCATATACTTTATTCTTCTGAGTCAGTTCTCTCTCTACACAGCCTCTATTCTGCTCTCATGCCTAATTTCTCTCTATATTTACCTACTGTCTGCTCTAAGTTCTATCTTAATTCTCTCATCTTAATTCTGCCTCATCTAGGTCATTTTCATCTCATTCTTACCCATCTATTAATTTCCCATCTGGCTCTTCCTCATCTTCCATCTCATCCTCAAGTGCTCTCGTCAAAATCTTCTCCAAGTCTCCTTATACCTCTAAGTTCTTTCCAAGTCTCTGAGGTATTCAGTTATAAATCCAAGCAATAGCAATCTTCTCTCTTCAGCCAGATTACCAGGCCTGAATTCCTACAGGGTCATAAAGGCAGGTAAGAATTTTCCTCAGGCAGTGATCATCAGGCTTTCTTTTGCAACCCAAAAGGGGAGTGGTAAAGGAGGAAGTCAACTGAGAGCTAATGATCAGTTAGTATATCAAGAAGGGAATTTATGTACCCAAACTACATTCCTAGAAGAGGTAAGAAGTTAGGAGTCTATGATGTTAGTAAGGCTGAATAAGAAAGGGGAGAGGGGTCTCATCATAAATTGCACAAGAAATAAAGCTATCCGCCTGACCTAGGAATCAGGCATTTCCACAAGAGTGTTACCTTAGTTTAGGAGATTGTTTGGCCATGAATGCTTAAGTCTGTTCTTAAAGAGTACAGAGGTATCTCTGATAAGATACTTTTGTCTCTCTGGGGATGGTCCTGGCCAGATGCTACTAATGACAATAATTATAGAAAGGCCTGAAATTAGGGATCCTGGCTGCATTACTGCTCAGAAGGTTATCTTAATATTCCTTTAGTAGAGGTGAAATTGTGCCCAAAGAATGATGGAAAAGCTACACTAGCACATGAGAAATTCATAGTAGGTAATGGCTGATAATCAAAAGCCAATATCATCGAGCCTCAGCTTGACCTCTAGAAGGCCCTTGGCTTCTTCCAGTTATTAGCTTGTCATAATCAGCTGAAATCCCATTGCTGTGCCTTGCAGCAATGTATGAAATAATTTATTTCATATATGATATTATCAAACTTTTCCTCAATAATGCTGTCATGTCCACTAACATGTCTCCCATCATGATTAAATACCTTGAGTCAAATATGAAAACCATTGAGGTCAGAGTGCATGATATACATTCCAGTCCTATAGTGGGAAACAGACCTTCCCTGCTTCTTAAAACAGNTCATGGAAGACATTAATTCATTATTAGAGATATGTAAACATCCAATATTTTAACCTAGTCTATATGTTGATGGAATAATTCAGCATACATGAACATGTAAATATAGTTACCAAAACTCAAAATTATCATTCCCCAGACACAGATAATTAAAAATTGCCGGAAATATATGTAATTTGAAAATAAGATGTTACTTTAAAACCATATTTTAATAAGAAAAATGCTGGCCAATTTGATTCCATGTTCTACAATTTTTCTTGGTAAAATTTAATGTAGAATCATCTGATGATGAAAATTACCAGTTATATTGTAATTGAGATAATTTCATTATGAATCTCTTTGGGTTTAGAGAGTTTAATCATTTCCACTTAATTTTTGTTCTTTTCACAAGTCTTTTATTTATTCTCTCAATTGCTTCAGTGAGTGCCATTATTTCTGTAAGGTTTTATTGAATGAAAATAGATATGAAATTCCAGAGAAATTTTATATTTATTTTAATTAAATTTTAAATTAGTTTTCAGTTGTTATCTGTGTGAAATGTCCATGTGAGACATGCATATATGTGCATTGAATCCATTTTCTATATTACTGGCAACCATTTTGGATATTCCCAGAAGCCATTTTCAGTATTTCTGGCAGCCTTTATAGAAATTTCTGGTGGTCATTCTGGTAATTGTGGCAGTTTCCTGAAACTAGAGTCATCAATATTCTCTGAGATTCTTTACAAGGACCCTGCAGACTGATTGCAATGTCAAGAGAGTATTGATGAATCACATGACCATTGTTTTATAATGAGTAGCAATTTTTTCATTTTTCCACATGTAAATTTTTATCTCTATGTTTTGATAACTAATATAATAAGGTGTCTTGAGAAGGACTTTGGGTCCAAGTACATTATAATACCTTGTATCCTTATATATATGTTGATAAATGCAATCTGGTGAGATTATTTGATAGGTCATGTTACGTCTCAAAGAATGCTAAGAAGTTCCTTTATTTTTAATTGTTTTGTGATAATGAGAGAGCAAGACAAACTCAGTTTTAAAGAAAAACTTCATTTCTAACAGCATGAGGGCAGAAGCTGAACTAAGTTCCAGTAAACTTTAAAATAGCCTTCAAAATAGCCCCAAGAGAAATAAACAGCCAGCTAGGACCTCAGTCAAGGTGACCCCATCAAGGTAGGTAGGCTGCTGGCCAAGGAATAGTTTTGATAAACAACATATGCTGGACCCAAATGTCCTTGAACAATGTCTGTGGGCTCCAAACGTCCTTCGATAACCTCCTTCTATAACCATTGTTGATGGAAATTCCTCTGGACCCTAACCAGTAACTCAATCTTGTAATGCCAAGGCTTGTACCTCCCAGCTTGTAGTTTTTGCCTTTAAAAACCCCTTATTCTGAGAGCTCAGGGCCGTTCTCCTCCACCCTCTTAGTGAGAGCGTTGGACACGGACCAAGCCCAGGCTTGCTTGCTATTAATAAACCCCTGTGTGCTTGCATCGGATATCCGCTCTGTGGTGGCCTTATTCGGGTATCTCAAAACGTGGGCATTACATTAATTAATACAAATAATGTAATATAATACATTATAATATAATATAATGAAAAGTCTTTAGAAGGGGCTCTGTGTTATAATTATAAACTAATATGTGTCTTCACATATATATATAGATAAATANATATGCTATATAAAAATATACCCATGCATGCGTATATTAATATGTTTATGTTTATAAATGCAAACTGCTGAGATGATATATGTTGCTCATTTTTTTCTGTCATCCTTTCTTCTTTTAGTAAAGTTCAACATTCATTCAACATTTAACCTTTGAGTGAGTTCTATTGTGTGCCTTCAACCCTCAATGCTAGAGGAACCATTAACTATAAACCTATAAAACATGATAATGAATGAATACAATAGGAAGTATTTTATGAACAAAAGGGAAATACAAAGATTCCCCCTTTAGCTATAGCTATAGCTATAACTATAACTATAACTATAACTATAACTATAACTATAACTATAACTATAACTATACTCCACACAGCATGTGAAATTGTACGTATCATTAGGGAAGGACACAGGAATAGAACAGAAATTAATCAATTTATTGCTGTTTGGAGATGGTATCATTTTCCACATGGAAATTGTGTGGGTTCCACAAGCCCTTATAAAACAACCCTTATAAAACAGACAGATTTGTAAGATTGGACACCTTATAGAAAACACCAGAAAGGATGGAGAAACAATTAGCCGTTAAAGCCTAGGCTCCCACTAAAATGACAAAACAAAACAAACAAACAACAACAACAAAATCACCTAAGGAAAATGGCTTCATATATATATATATATATACATACATACATATATATGTATGTATTTATGTATGTGTATTGTATAAATATTTATTATGTATACAAAATATAGAAAAGTATATATGTATATTTTAATTTGAAGTACATACATGTTATATATGTTTATACATATGACAGAGATATAGATAGATAGATAGATAGATAGATAGATAGATAGATAGATAGATAGGAACAGTGTTTAAGTATGTTACTCCATTTCTTTAGTTATTGTTCAGTGGGCTCCCAAATACAACCTAATTCTACAGACTGTTGCCATTGTTTTGATTACTTTCCAGAACCATCTAGAACCCTCCAGAACTCAATGGTTAGAATGATGCTGAAGACACCACATATTGTGACATAGGACATTTAGAAATCAGGCTGGTACTGATCTGGAAGCTTGATTACTACTGCCAGTCAGTCAAAGTTCTGGAAGTTACTATTCTATACATGCTACTAAGGGAGAAAAGCCACCAAGTCTTTGCCAGCTGTGAAGCCCGCATCAATGAGGGTTCACCCATGAAAATGTGAGTGACAGTTACAGGATCATGGGGGAGGGGTTTGTTATATAAAATGATAATGTTAATGGAAGGCTTAAAGATTACTTGGTGCCCACAGAGACATGAAGGTGTGCTGGATGCTCTGAAGTTCCAGTTACAAATGGTTGTGAGCTATCATGTGGATGCTGGAATTCCAACTCAGGACCTCTGTAAGACCAGCAGGTACCCTTGGCCATAGGGCCATAGGGCCATCTCTTTAGTGAGCAAACCAGATTTTCTTGATTTAGCATTTCTGGGAGGTGTTTTGTGCAGTTGATTAAGTTGCAGAGTCAGAGGATTTCATAATATTTTCAATTATCCTAATCTGGGTGCTGTCAATTATCTCTTCTTTATAAATCATCTTTAAAATAACTTGACTGGGTATTTTATGAGACATTAGAATTAGAATTAGAATCTTTCCATTTTGCTTTCAGACTATTGAGACAAGGATCCTTAAAGAATTAGAATTTTACTAGACAACTGTGGCCCTGCCATAGCCAAAGTCTGGGGTGAGGTCTGTGACTCCTGTTAACATTGTGTGGATTGACTGCCCAGGGTCTGAACTGCCACATGGAACCAGGTTGAAACCCAGAGACTATGCTGCTGCTGGGCCCATCTAGATCTGAGAGGCCTACACTACCACCTGAGGTCATGGTGTCATCAGGCTCCAAACTGCTGCCACTGACCACATCTGAGTCTGTGGTCCTAGAGCAGCTGGAGTCTGGGTGGATGTCCATTACCTGTGTTACCCTGGTGGCCCATGTAAACCATGTGTTGAACCATGTGTTGAAGTTCAAGGGCCCTGCTGAGCTGGCCCAACCTTCATTGGCCCAGAATCACATGCTCCTCCCAACTCCTCCACCCCCCACATTCCCTGAGCAGAAGAGCTGACCCTAAATCTCCTCAGTCATGGGGTGACAGACCCCAATGACCACAGCATGGGAAAGTTGATCTCATCCCTAATAGGAGAACTGGGCCCCAACACTTGGGAAGGTTCACTCACCCATTACTACTGGCTTTGTCCCTGACCTTAGAGGAGTGGTCCTAGGGGCCTGGAATGACCAATGCATCTGCCACCCAGGCCAATATCCAGGGTCTGGAGTTCCCATTCCATAATATCTACCCCATCTCTGACCTGATGGAGTGTGGGAAGGCACTAATTCTGTGGAACATTTGCTATAGGATCTCCATGACTCGGGGCAACAGCAGGAAAATGGAGAGGAATGTTGGTGGGAGTCCAGTATTGATGGTGTGCCAAAACCAGAGGCCTCAAACCTGACCCACAACTCATTACACAATGAACATTTGCAAGTAAAGGTGTTTGAACAAGAATATAATGCATGATACACAGCAGCTCCTAAGTCCACTAAAATGAAGGAAGAGGTAAAGGAGAGGTGGGAAAGACAGGGGAATAAAATGTTTCTCCTCTACTTTTTACTATTGTGTTTTTTATTCTTAGTTTTAATCTTTTTTTTTTTGCTTCCCTTTGGTGAGGACACTGCAAGAGTGAGGGGCAGATAAAGGGGGACTTGGAGATGAGTAGGATTAGGGTGTATGATATGAAATTCCCAAAAAATCAATAAAAAAAATTTAAAAATTTCCTCAGACGTCTCATGATGAGTAAAGAAAAAGATGGGTTCCAGTGTCCACCAGTAGAGCAACCTGAATCCATTCAGACAGTGCACACACTTTTGACAACAGATGAGACCACTCTGCAGGAGAGACTGACCTGAGTTCATAATGATTGAGATAGCCACACTTCAACTGTGACAGCTTAGCTATGCATCTAATTCCTCTATTTACAACTAAACTTCATTCTAGGACCCTAAAGATAGACTTGGGATGAGGAGGTCCTTGGCCCTGTTTGTCCCTCTTTCTAGTATGGTGACACTGAATAATTATCATTTTTGTGTTTTTCAGGTTTTCTTGAGTGTTTTAGTGGCCTACTTTAGATACATGGCTGAGCTTGGCTTGTTAGTCTAAAAATTGTGGGTTTGATGCATGAAACATAATTTGTTCATAATTCATAGATGATTAAGCATTCTACCCATATGAACACATGTTTCTCCTTACTCTCAGAGCCTAATACCAACCCATCTACAGTTTTATGGGTTCTGGAAAGGCTGAGAACCACCTGTTAGTTGAGTAAATTCATTTTGTCTTCTTATTATGCTTTTTCCTTGTAGATGGTTTCATTCAGTTTTTAAAGTCAGGAGACTGATAACATTTCTTTTGTGAAAGGGAAGGGACATACCCTCCTGCAAAGTGCAGCATAAGAACGGGCACAAGGTGAGGCCTCCGTGCAAGCTCTTGACTCTATGCTTCTGTGTTTCACCTTACTTTTCTATTCTCCTCTAAATCTGANACAAAACCCAGAACACCCACCCAATGCTATCATAATGTATAATATTCATGGTACAATAGTATTAAAGTCCTTCCTTAAGGGGACATTCATGCTTCTCTGTTAAAACAGTAGAATATGCCTTTGAGTACAGACAAGCCACTTTATCTTCATGAAAAAAAAATCAGTTTAGATAGATGCTTATAATTGCCCCTTTTTTAAACATCAAATGGGACATTTGGTTTGCATCCTAAGAGTGTCCTCCTCTGGCTTTTAAGCTGTCCTGGCTATGGAGTCTCACCTACTAAAAGACATGTCATAGAAAGTTTATAGGTGGCATTTAAGATATGGGTTATGCTTTCCTGTCTAATTATGATACATCAATTAATTATGTAATTATTTTCAATAAAAATTATTTCTTGTTCTATTATCAATCAATTTGACTTATTTTTATTTATTTCTGTGTTTTCTTGTTTGTTATTTGTTGTTTTTTGTTTTGTTTTGAGACAAGGTCTCACTATTTAGTCCTAGCTGTTGTGGAACTCAATATGTAGACCAGACTGTCCTTCAAATCACAGAGATCAGGCTTTCCTTCAAATCACAGAGATCCACCTGCCTCTGCTTCCCAAGACCTGAAATGGAATTAAAGACATGCAGCAACATGTCTGGCTAATCAGACTTTTTAAAAATATATTTTATGTTTAATTATATATAAATCCGTGTGGCTTTGCATGAGTAAATGGACCATGTAGGTGAACTACCTGTGGAGCCCAGAAGAAGGTACCAGATGGAGCTAGCCTTACAGTTGGTTCTGCAACAACATGTGGGTTCTCTAACGAAACTCAGGTCCTCTCAAGGGCTTCCAGTTCTCTGAATCATTGAATCATCTTTCTCCCAAATCAGATTGTTTTTCAATACTTAGAGTGGGTTGTGTATTTCTGTTTGTTGTGTATTACATGGCATTGATTGAAGACAGAAATGTATGCATGAGAAACATTCCATTTAGTCAGCAGAAGAATCAGTAGAATGGTAGAAGGAAAGAAAATCCATGAAACTGGGACTCTGGCTTCATAGGAAAGATGAAAAAGAGGGAAAATTTGAAAAGGATGAGGTATCTTCGTTGTCATGATTCTGATTTCACAGAAAAAAAATATGAGAAATATTCCTGATCTTGCTGTCATCTGTGAAGCTTCAAAAGCAAAAAGGAGCACAAAGAAACAAAACAGTAAGATATGCATGAGCTGATGGTACTGATAAAATTTCTGTGATTATAAATAAAAAAAAATTAATGGATGGGGAGTGTGGTGGAAGATTTGATAAAAATGGCACACTTGACAGGGTTAAACTGTGTTTGTCTTCATTTGGCTTCTTCAGCTCTGTCCCAGGCTTTAGAATGTCAGTTTTCTGTGTGAATATTGATTATCTACCACAAAAGTAAAGTATGTGAAAGGTGGTGTCTTGGGAGACTTCTAGAAAGCTTATCCACATTTACAGTAGTTCCCAGTACACGATACACTTCCAACTCCCACAAATATTACTCCTTTTAACTGTCAAGAGAGTCACAAAATTCCTTCCCATTGCCTCCAAGATAAAAAAAATCTATACTTTGCTTTAGGAGACAGTTGCTTTTCCTCATATTATGAAGATTAATGTTAACACCAATCATAGATTTGCCACTTTTAATTATATATACATATAAATAGAATTGTAAATATAATTCTTCATTTAAATACATTAATTAGCTAAAGAAAGATTTTTAGTAAATTAAAGTATGAGTAGGCTCTCTTCCCTTTTTTGTACTCAACCATATGATGTATTTCAACAAAAGTGCCCATGAAAGATGGTTTCAAGAGGAGAAAATAAACACAAACAAAAACATCACTTGAATTATTTAATATTTCCAATGATTTTTAATAATTTCAAAAGTCTCAGTCAATGATTTTTCTGAAGATTTCATATTCATTTGTTTGTTGTGTGATACACATTGATGTTACCTGTGGACAGCAAGTGCTGACTATTTTTCTTTGGAACACTGAGTTCCNTGGTCAGCTTATTGAGCCACTGTTTCTGTGCTTTGCTGAGGCTCTCTCCCTGTTCCCATAAGTTCATAGTAGAGTAGGTGGAAGAGGTGGCTGTTAAGATACTGGGTGATTCAGAATCTAATTAGGATGTGTCACATTGTGCTAACCCATGTAAACATCCCACTTTCTAGACCCTCCCTCATCCCCACTAGCTACATTACGCTCAACCTAAGATTTCTAAGGTGCACATTTAATGGAGTCAAAATTTGGGAAACTATGACCATCCCCTGCCTAAAGAGTAATATTATTCATATAATAATAATAATAGTTATTATTATTTATTCATGCTTTGTACATCCACATAATATTTTTTTTCAAGAAGGCATATACAGAATCCTGATTGTTGGAACCTGTGAACTAAATAGCTGTCCACAGTCTGGGATCCCATCTTATTTCTCTGTATATTCTAGAATCCATACCTGGAATTTGTTGATTATTATTGAAATGAGCAGTGAAATTAGTCTGATTTCTGTGATTTAGAGGTAGGTGAAGGTAGAGAGGGTGGGGTGATTTCTGATGCAAGTTTCAAAATCCTAATGCACCACCACTGCCTGACTAGGAATTATTTTGACATGTCTATAATAATAATTTTCCAGGTATGTGTATAATTCATCTTAGCTTCACATGTTCCCATAACTGTTCGGAAGTTTCATTAGGATTTTGAAACTTGCATCAGAAATCACCCCACCCTCTCTACCTACACCTACCTCTAAACCTCAAACTCCCACCCTACCTCAACTCCTTCTCCTCCCTTCACAACTTTGTCAAACAAAGCCAGCTGGTTGAAATTTGGTCAACCTAACAAGCCATTGTCATCTGGGAAGAGACAACCTCAATTGAGAAAATGCCTCCATCAAATTGGCCTGTGAGAACAATTTATGGCATTTTTTTAAATTGATGGCTGATGTAGTAGGGTCAAGCTCACTGTGGAAAATGCCACCCTGGGCTGATGGTCCTAGGTGCTATGAGAAGGTAAGCTGAGCAAGCCATGAAGACCAATCAGTAAGCCTCAGTTCCTACTTCCATGTTCATCTGATCTCCCTAGATGATTGACAGCAGTACATCTTTTCCTTCCCAAACTGCTTCATAAACTAGGATTTAGTTAGTTAGTTAGTTAGTTTTCATTTTTTTGTTGTTTTTTTCTCTTTTTCTTTTTTTCAAGACAGTGTTTCTCTGTTTAGCTTTGGCTATCCTGGAACTCACTCTGTAGAGCAGGCTGGTATGGAACTCACAGAGATCCGCCTGCCTCTGCCTCCCAAGTGCTGGGATTAAAGGTTTGCACTACCACTGCCTGACTAGGAATTATTTTGACATGTCTATAATAATAATTTTCCAGGTATGTATATAATTCATCTTAGCTTCACATGTTCCCATAACTGTTTGGAAGTTTGATTAGGATTTTGAAACTTGCATCAGAAATTATCAAATGATTAAATTGTTTTGGAATCCTGTTCCTGCACATGGGGTCTGGGCTGACAGCAACCATTCTCTCCTTTCTTTCTCTGTCTGTCTCTCTCTTACACACACACACACACACACACACACACACACACACACACACACACACACACCATATTTTTATTATCTGTCATGTTAAGTAATCTTATACTCACAGTCCGGTACTGGTCATCTATATCTTTTCTTCCTACAACAGTGTGAGTGAATCTGGCACTCACAATCCATCCTAAAAACAAAGCAAAGTCCAGCTTCTGAATTTACTCTTCCCAGGTTAATATTTCATGGTTGTGTTGGTAGCATTAACTGCCTTGGGAAAATATTTAAAATTGGGTAATTAAACCCAATTTTGAATACTGAAACAGAGTCTGGGGTCAAGATTGGAAAAAGAAGTGAATTCAGGCTTCTAAGAAAAAACTCTGTTCTCATTTTCTAGCTTCCTTTTCTGTTTCTGTCTGGTTTCAACCAGATTTCCTAATCCTCTCAAACTGAAGAAAAATAGAGCTGTCAATGTTGCTGAAGTCAGAGATACAACTCAGGCTGAGGCTACCTTTCTCTGTATATACCCAGGAGACAGTGACAATATTGGCAAAGGATATATATATCCTGTGTACCAGCCTAGGGTATGTCTGGCAATTTTGGAGGATACAGGAAATGTAGGAGGAGGTATATTTTCTAGGCAAGGTCCAAGTACAGAAACGAATGTTCTTGTTAGATATGGAAGGAGAGGGTGTAATTAGTTATTTTTCTTCAGTTATTGCCATTATTTTCCTTTTAACACTCTGCCATTCTGATGGGACAATCTCCACAGGACACCTGCCTTCTCGTGTTCCTTTGAAAGCATTAACCATGCCTTGTAGAAGCTATGTATCTTAAAACAGTTGTCTTTGTATGAATATAGTTTCAAAGAGAACAACAACCTGTGCTGAAGACAGGCCATGGTCCTGCTCATAACAAACATTTCATTTCAAGCCCTTCAGGGGAGGTTCATCCAGGTGCCAAAGCAGAGTGAGCAGTAGGAGATTTGTGTGGTGGGTGGTGCCTATGAAAAATAAAGCCTGAAGAAAGGAATAGGGAGAAAGGTCAGAATCTTATGAATTGAGGTGGAGGGAATGGCAGGTAGTGGGTCCAGACTGGACATGTCCAATATACTTTTGGTCAGTGGAAGGGAGACCTAGAGCAGAGATGGCTCATTATGGGAATTCCACATTAAGTAGAAATCCCTTGGTCCTAGTGCCCTGTTGTATGTGCTGATGACTGGGGATACTGGAGAGTGTATCTTCTGTAGAGGGTCCTAGAAGCTTCTCCAGGAAAATGACAGTGACTCTTGAAGAACCATGGAATCTCCATGACAGAGATAGTACATTTGATTTCAAATAATTTGGTCTCTATGTTAAGATGCCTACTATAGTTACTGGTCTTTTGAAATCTCTGCTTAGCAGTACTATATCCATAATAACCCAGACAATAGCAATAGGTGAGATTTTGTAGAGGGTCTTCTGAGGTGAGACATACTTAAATCCATTATCAAAATATAGAATATCATCCACAATGAAATTTAGACTGGTCACTGGGTCATTACACTAATCTAATCATTCTTTGTGTAGCAAAGTCTGGTACAGATTTAAGAGATGAAACTTCTGAGGAATCCTCATTTCTATTCTCAGATTTCCTGAGGTCTGTGCCTGTACCAGCCGTTCCTTGGTGACATTGAAAGGAACAAGTTCTCTCTCCTTGTTGAAATTCTGTTCTGCTTTCTTCATTGGAACATAAATTGTGACTTGGATATAGAACACAACGTAAGATCTGTTTTTCTAAACTATCAGCTTCCTTCTTTGCTTCCTTGCTTCCTTGCTTCCTTGCTTGCTTCCTTCCTTCCTTCCTTGCTTCCTTCCTTCCTTCCTTGCTTCCTTCCTTTCTTCCTTCCTTCCCTTCTGTCCTGCCTTCCTTTCTTCCTTCCTGCCTTCCTTTCTTCCTTCATCCTTCCCTCTCTCCCTCCCTCCTTCCTTCCCTTCTTTCCTTCCTTTCTTCTATTCATTCTTTCATTCTCTCTCTTTTTCTCTGAAACAAGTTTTCACTATGTAGCCCTGGTTGTACTGGAATTCACTTTATACACCAAGCTGGCTTTAAAATCACAGAGATCTTCCTGCCTTTGCCTCCCAGAGGCTGGGACTAAAGGCCTGAGATATCTCTCAGCTTCCATTTGCATTCTTAAGCTAGGTTTAAGAATGGGGTGTGATTTTCACTTTTTAAAAGGGGACTGTAACACAGTGAGCATCGAAATACCATCTCTTGTGAATTAACTGTTTTTTCAGCATCCTTACTTCACTCTGTATTCTTACTATATTGCATGACATCAGCAGCACCTATGGTCGTCTGTTCATTAGAAAGATCCTTCAGATGTTATGATCTCATGGAGAAGATGGGCATTTCCTGTATTGTGTTAGAATATTTTAAGTCTGAATAGAAACATGCAGTTCTTGTCTAGTTATTAGGTGATGATGTATAATATATATGTTTGACCTGTTTTTAAATAATCTTATTAATTACACATTCAGAAACAATTTAAATGTCATCCTCATCCCCAGGGACAAGAGTTGGGTTAGAAACAACAACATTCTGTTTTTCTGTCTCAAAGTTCTATCATTGTGTGAAGATACGACCAAGGAAGCCATTCAAAGGTCTCTTTCAGCCCATGGTGCATGCTACTTACTTTAGATTCTGAAGTCTTGCTTCTGGTATCCTGAGGTGTCAGGATTGCTTGATTACTTAAGGCAATTTTCAAGCTGACCAATGCAACATTATAACATTTGCTGTAATCACAGTCTGTCTTCAGGAAATTGAAAATAAGATTATTAGCTGTTATTGAGAGACCTAAATTTTAACAGAACCAAAATGAATTTCATTATCCTAAGACCTATGTAACTGATTAACTTTTCCTTGTCTCCACATTTCTGTCTTTAATATATTGCCTTTGGTTGATATCACAGACTTTTAACATAAGTTCATAAAAATAAGTTGTTTTTTTCAATAGATGCAATGCATATATTCTTATTGCTTTGCATAAATTTATGTTAATAAGCAGCAATGCTTCTCTCATAGACAAGCAAAAAAACAAATGAGAGGATTAGGAGAACCATGAGGATTTTTTTGTAATATTTATTTGTAAGGTAATTAGAGAAAAACAAGGTTAGATACACATAGACATTTTAAACGAATGAAAGTCACAGTCCTGAGTATTACTTATATTCAACTAGGAGAAATTATCCTCTGGCATGAATTAAATAAATGGTCTCCATATCTGAGTATTTTAGTGCTCACAACAAAATGAATACAGACTCATCCTTTTTTTTTTTTTCTGGTTTTTCAAGACAGGGTTTCTTTGTGTAGCTTTGGCACCTTTCCTGGAACTCACTCAGTCGACCTCAGAGATCTGCCTGCCTCTGCCTCCCAAGTGCTGGAATTAAAGGTGTGCGCCACCACCGCCAGGCCGTGGGATTCATTTTTAACCTGAATCTCTGCTACTGATGTTCAATTTAAACTTTTCATAGCCAAGCAATTAGTTTATTGAACTTGAAAATAATTTTAGTGAGACATATTGAATTTTTCATATTAAAATGGGAATTAACAGGTCGCACTTAGATCTCAGTCATATATAAATCAGGAAATACGACCAGTCGACTAGCTTTGCCGTTCTTGAGACGTTTCGTGTTTCGTGTGTTCTTCCCCTGCATATGTCACCAAACCAGCTTGTCATGATCATAGGATTAGAATTCTTGGAAGCATTATGTGCCTGAATTGCTCTCCTTGATATACTCAGGAACATTACACTCCACTGAATTCTCATCTCATGGGTTTAAATAAAGCAAGGCCAGACACCTGCAAATACTGACAACCAGACTGTTCTGCAAATTAAAAACAAACAACTAAATAAAAGGATCAGTGAAAGCGGGCTCATCACATATCCTGAAAACCTAAATGCTGTGCATGTGTCTTCAGTTCATCATTTCTGACAGCTGAAAAACTCTGGTCTTCTGCTCCAGAAGAAAGAGAAACTTCTACAAGATGAAGGTTCTTCTGCCCGCTGCTCTAGCCTGTTTGGTGTCCACCACAGAGGAACCCTTACCGGTATAAGGGTGGACTTTCAGGGGAAAATAGCTTATGCAGGGACAGAAGAGGCTGTGGTGAATTTGCAGACTTTTGACCTAATGATCAATGTGATTCAACGAAAGTATTGATTCCCCCATTTTTGTACTGTAATGCAGTCCTATGTCTTTAAAAAATTATTTGTTTTAGTTTTAAGGTTACAATTACCTCATATGAACTTCCTATATTGTCTAATTGCATTTTTCTTGTTTAAAGGCGGTGAAAAATAACCTTTTAAAAAAATGTCATTTTTTTTCTTAATTTTGTATACACTTTAGCATAATTAACTATATGTTCATAGTTGAAATTTAATTCATGATAGCATAAAATATTTCTCCGTCCATAAGAATTCAGAGGTGAAATTTGGTAAATATAATAGAAAATTTAAACCAATCTAATATCTGCATGACAAACATATTGTGTGCCATGTATTTGAGACATGGATCTCTCTTTGTTTTAGAGCCGTCCTACTATGGTCAATGTGTGGGATAATATTCATATGAATTATAATCCAGTTATGTATCCAATAAAAAGAAATGATTATTTTTTGAAGTTTGCATATTTGTGTGTGTGTGTGTGTGTGTGTGTGTGTGTATGTGTGTTTGTGCCCATAACTGCAGGTTCACAAATGCTGCAGGACATTATAGAAATCAAAGGCAAAAGCACCCAACAGCACATTTTAATTCCTTTCTCCTTAGATCACAGTGATTTCTCTGTGGAAAATCAATCCTAATGCTTTGGCATACAAAGATGTTTTATTGTCCAAATATGCACTGAGTGCATTTTTATGTGAATTTTATTATGTTTTTCTTTAGATTATTTATGTTCAATGGAGCTGCTTCATAAAGGAAACTATAATCTATATTTTAAACTTTTCCTCAATCATATTTTACATGATGTAAAATTATTATCTTTTATTAAGTAATTGTATATATATTTTCAAATAACATGTCAGGAATTCTTATTGTATAAACAGAAATACAAATAATGATGTTATCACATTATGTATGGGATAATTTTTAAATCACTATATAATAATACTGTCTATTTCTTTAGTTGAAAATCTATAATTTACTTCATTTTCTTACCTAATGTTTTATCATAAACATTTTTAATTTCATTTATCATTTTATGTGTGTGGGTGTTTGGTCTGCATGTTGCATTATGTATATGAAGCACCCACAAAGGCCGTACGATATCCCTCAGACATGAAGTTACAGGAGGTTGTGTGCTAACATGTGCATACTGGAACTTGAACCCAGATCCTCTGAGTTATGAATCTAATTCATATTACTTTTTAATTTTAAGGGAATTTTAGTATCATCTTCCTATGTTCCAAACTTGTGAATACAAGAGAAGAAAATAGTCAAGTGACGATGTTGATGTGTGAAGTGAAGTTTTTTAGGAATTACATAGTCTGGAGCACGACATTCTATGTTAGGTATGAAAATTTTATTCAAGTAGAAGAAATGATTTGTTGAAATGGGACTCAAAGCATTCCCTATATATTTCTGAAATGGGAAGAGAATGTGGATCTAATAACTCAAGGAGGGCTGCAGTTGAGAGTCACTGCATCTAAAAATATTAAACTTGAGCATTCATATCTTGATCTTTTAATTTTTATTTCTATTAAAATAGCAAAAATATGAACTAAGGAAGTAAAAAGTACATCGTTGAAAGAAACCAATGTTTGCTGAAAGGAAAATATTAATAAATGTGAGTAAAAGTAAAGGAAAATCTGAGATAGTGAATATCAAAAAGGCAGTGTTTATGACCTCACCATGAATAGTGCACCTCCTCTTGAAAACCACGCTGATGATGGGATACCTACCATTGCATCAACGCAGTTACTGGCATAGCTTTTGTGACTGGGAAATCCTGTCAGTTACAGGTCTGAGGCCCATTTTCACCTACACATCTTAATGTGCACAGAAAGTCAGTCCACACTTGAAAGGAATCACCAATCAAAAATACTATTAATGAAAATATTTTCAAACCATGGAATAGCAAGACAGACATGACAGAAAACTTGTCTCACTTTCAGCACGTTTATTCTTCTTCAGACAGAAACATATGAGACAGAAACAGAAATAAATGANTGGTTATTATTCATTATACTGTGTTTAGGAAAAACAGGAAGTGTTAACTACACACAGTCTGGGTAGATAAATCACAATATAAATTTGTTTAAATAAATGTATCTCTGGTTGAGGTTTGGTGGTGTTATTTACATTTTCTGCAATCTATCTGATCTTTACCAGGAGCATCTTTAATGGATAACAGGTCCATTTTCTCTCATGTTACAGCTCATTTTGCTCTTGAAAAATGCACCAAAAGGAGTGGGACTGAGAATGTACTCTGGCTCTGGTGTTGCATGATGCCAATCTTCATTTCCCTCAAATCTTCTATCACCCAGACATAGAGGGGGGCAGAANCAGACATGAGTAAAATCTTCATTATCTGCCTTTTNCGACCATGAAGAAATATATGTACAGATGCATCTTTCTACGTGGCACAAAAATAAATTAACAAACAAACAAACCAATAAATATAAACAGGTTTTGCTAAAGTTGGTCAAGTTCAGGCATGTCCATGACTTTTGTATTTTATGTTAAAAGTTGAGGGAATGTTCACCTGAAAATAATTTAATGCAAAAATGATAATTTATTTTGTAGTGTCATAGCAATACTGAGATTATTATGAAAGAATCATTTAACAATGTTGTTTTAGGAATAATACAATTTAAAAAATATAAGATATATACATTATTACATTATATGTAATCAAAGAGTTATATTTATCAATAAATATATATTGCATTTATCTTATGAGTTATTATTAATTATATAATATAATACATACTGTAATATATATAATATATAATAATATCAGATACATACAAGTAACATATTACTCAAAGAGCTATATTTATGAATATTATAATCATCTTATAATATATACTAAATATATATAATTTATATACAATATATAATAATATAATGCACCTAAGTATGCAATGATAGTCAGTGAAAAAAGGCATGAATTTGAAGGACACTGTGGAGGAGCATATACTACGATTAAAAGGAGGAAAAGCAAGAGGCAGAATGATGTAAGTATATTAAAATATCAAAATAAACAATAAATAAGCAAATAGGAGAATCTACATTATGTACTAATGAAGAAAAATTCTTACCAGGTCCATTAAATTTTATGTTTTGATATATTTTGTCTTGAATACCACCATTCTATTCAAAGCCAATTTTTGTAACGTTTGCGGGAACATGCAGATTCTGACCACAGAACTGGGTATGTAAATCTCCTATGGGAGAAAACTTTTTTGTTTGTTAATTGCAACATAGCTGTGTCCTTGCATGATGCACTGGTGTAGGAA
>LZPO01044878.1:33809-46318 GCA_001675575.1 Neotoma lepida | reverse complement strand
TATATACCTGTATATGCAGGCAACAGCATTATTGAAAATATTGTTTTTATTAAACTTAATGGTAGAATTGTTTCACAAAATGTGCTCATGAATATGAACATACATAAATGCATGCTGCACCAATTAATTGAAAAAGAGCAGAGAAGATACATGGGAGGATTTGGATTGAGGAAAAAATGATATAATTATAATATAGTGTTGAAAATTAAAGAAATAGAAAACAGTTGTCACCACTCACAAAAAAAGGCTTGAAGCGTTAGTTGTATATCATCAATCCTAGCGCTAGATAGAGAGGTGTGGAGACCCTGCTTGTAACCATGGTAACGTCTCAGAGCCCAGCTGTCAGTCAGATGCAGGGAAACCCTGTCTCAAGAGTAGAGTGTACAGTGGTGGAGAAAACACTCTTTTACACACTTAAATGCTGTCAAATTCATATATATCCATGCAAACAACACACATGGTACAGGAGTCAGAGTGTCATTACTATATATGTGATGGTGCTCATTATGGAGGCATGCCCAATGCTCTGAATAAATTCTAAGAACTTCATCAATTTTTTAAAAAAACTTTTATTGCAATAGTTTTTTTTCCATACAATATATTCTGATTACAATTTCCCCTCCCACAACTCCTCCAAAATCCTCCCCACCTCCCCATCCACCCCAATCCCCAACCTTTCTGTTTCTTTCTCATTAGAATATTAATAATAAAACATATTAATGTTTTATTAAAGAAATTAAACACTTCATACACCAGAGTCTTCTGTGGGACAAAGGATTTTGGTTGAGGCTGAAATAAGAAAGGGAAAATGACAACACGACAGTCGCCATGGTAACTTGAAAGTGGGTAGTGGGTAGTGGGTAGGGTGTGTGCATGCATCTCACAAGGCCCACCCACCCACTGTCATGAATAGAAACATCATCCCTAACGTATGCCATTCAGTGGTGTACACTGTCGCTCCAAGATTTTTTTTTTCTGAGTAGTGTTGATTTAAAATCACATTTTGATATATAAAGAACTACAGGCAAACAAAGAGCACTGAGAGCTGAAGAACTGTCTGTCTCATGGATGAGATCTCTCAGTGGTTATCCAGTACCAGGTGATCATCATCCCTGAAATCATATATACCGAAACAACACAAAACCGACCCTGTGTGTATCTTTTATACATTTACATAGACAAATATGATTATATATGTAACAATAATAATGAAAGAAGTCTGTGGATATGAAAAGTAATAAGGGGGTATAAGAGCATCATGGCTTGCACACTAAGGACTAAGAGAAACTAATCAACATAAAAAAGGAAAAATATATTGCACCAGAACAAGTGACTAATAGTGCAAATTTGATTCCTTTATTTGTGTCTTCAACTAATAATTTTGAAAGCTTTAAATTGCAGTTGCCCAGTGGGAGCAAAGAGCATAGAAACATTAATCATCCCATGTGAACTTGCAGGTACAAGTCCAACATGAGGATGCATCTCAGGCAAACATACATCTGATTTTCAGTTAAATTTCAATTTTTTTGTATTTAAACTACACAGTTACACTTGAAATTGAACATAGATATTTTCATCATTTAACCGCTACTCAGCTATTGCTTATTTTACTAATAACAAGATATTCAAAGAATTGTTATTTGATATATTTTTAAAATATTTATTTGGAAGTTGATTAGAGAAAAACAAGATTGGATGCACATAGATACTTTTAATGAGTGAAAATCATGAATCTGAGGATTATTTATATACAAAGTACTAGAAATTATCCTTTGGCAAGAATTAAATATATTGTCTCCATATCTGAGTGTTTTATTGCTCACAGCAAAATGAACACAGACTCAGCTGTGGTATTCATTTTTAACTTGAATCTGTGCTATTGATATTAAATTTAAACTTTTTAAATTTTAGTGAGACATTCATATAATTTTTCATAACAAAATGGGAATTAACAGGAAGCACATAGACCTTAGTTGTATATAAATCAGGAAATATGACCAGTAAATGTTGCTGTTCTTGAGACATTTCATGCCGACTGAGCTCTTTCCTGCATATAATGTCATCAAACTAGCTTGTCATCATGGGATTAGAATTCAGTGGAGTGTAACATTACTGAATTACTCTCCTTGACATACTCAGGAACATTACATTCCACTGAATTCTCATCCTGTGGGTTTAAAATGAAGCAATGCCAGACATGTTCAAATACTGACAACAAGACTGTTCTGAAAATTAAAAACAAACAACTAAATAAAAGGATCAGTGAAAGCAGGCTCATGGCACATCCTGCAAACCTAAATGCTTTGCATGCGTCTTAGTTCATCATTTCACTGGCACCTGAAACACTCGGTCTTCTGTTCCAGAAGAAAGAGAAAATTCTAGAAGATGAAGGTTCCTCTGCTCACTATTCTGGTCTATTTGGTGTCTGCAACTGAGGAACCCTTGCCGGTACAAGGATGGGCTTTCAGGGGGTTATGCAGGGGCAGAAATGGCTGTGGTGGATTTGCCACTTTTGAACAATCAAACAATCAAGCAAGCAAGCAATGTGATTCCATGAAAGTATTGGTGCTCCATCTTTTGTACTGTAATACAGTCCTATGTCTTTTAAAAAATTAAGTTTCGCCAGACAGTGGTGGCGCATGCCTTTAATCCCAGCTCTCGGGAGGCAGAGGCTGGCGGATCTCTGTGAGTTCGAGGCCAGCCTGGGCCACTGAGTGAGTTCCAGGAAAGGCGCCAAAGCTACACAGAGAAACCCTGTCTCTAAAAACCAAAAAAAAAAAAAAAAAAGTTTCAAGGTTACAATGACCTCATATGAGCTTCCTATATTGCTTAATTACATTTTTATTGGGTAAAAGGGGTAAAAAAAAAATTTTAAAAAATGTCATGTTTTTTCTTAATTTCATATACACTTTAGCATAATTAACCATATGTTCATAGTTTAACCTTAATATACAATTGCATAAAATTTCATATTTCACTGTCCTAAATATAAATATAATAGAAAATATAATAGAAAATTTAAATTAATCTAATACCTACATGACAAACTCATTGTGTATCATGTATTTGAGGCACGGATCTCTCATTCTCTTAGAGTCGTCCTACTATGGGTAATGTGTGGGATAATATTGATATGAATTATAATCCTATTATGTTTCCAATAATAAATATTTTTGAAGTTTGCTTGTGTGTGTGTGTGTGTGTGTGTGTGTGTGTGTGTGCATACCTCAATTCACAAATGCTGCAGCAAAGATATAGAAATCAGAAGTAAAACCACGCAACAGGCACAGTTTTAACTTCTTCCTCTTTGGATAACAGTGATTTCTCAGTGGAAAATCAATCCTAATGCCTTGGCATATGCAGATGTTTTATCATCCAAATATGCATTGGATGGATTTACACATGGATTTTATTATGTTTTCCTTTAGATTATTTATGTGCATTAAAGCTGCTGTGTAATATGAACCTACAATCGATATTTTACACTAAATCTTTACTCTATATTTTTCCTCAATCATATTTAGTATTATATAAAATTATTACTTTTATTAAGTAAATACATGCATGTTTTCAAATAATATGTCACACATTACAATAATGCTGTTATCACATTATATATGTGATAAACTTATATAACACTATATAAAAATACTGTTCTAGTTCTTTAGTTGAAAATCTATAATTGTTAGTTTTCCTAACCATTGTTCTATTTAAAATTTTTACTATATTTATTTATTTTGTCATCTTATGTTTGTGTGTTTGCTCTGCATGTTCCATTATGTATATGAAGCACCCACAAAGGCCATATGATATCCTCAGAAATGAAGTTACAGGAGGTTGTGTGCCAACATGTGGTGCTGGGACTCGAACCCAGATCCTCTGACTAGGGAATCTAATTCATATTAATTTTAGTTTTCAGGGAATTTTANTACCATCTACCTAGCATCCAAAATTGTGGGTGTGACAGAAGAAAATAGTGAATTCAGGATGCTGATGCGTGAAGTGAAGTTTTTTAAGAATTACACACTCATGAGCATGAAATTCTATGTCAGGTAAGAAACTTAACTCAAGTAGAAGAAACAGTTTGTTGAAAGGGCACTCAAAGCATTCCCAATATATTTCTGAAATGGGAAAATAGTATGGATCTAATAATAATTCAAGGAAAGCTGGAGTTGAGAGTCATTGTGTCTAAGAATATTAAACTTTAGCACTCAGCCCTTGATTTTTTAAATTTTTCTATTAAAAGAGTGAAAATACAAACTCAGAGAGTAAAAGATAATTTGTGAATAAAACTGTTTGCTGAAAGTGAAATATTGATGAATGTGAATAAGTAAAGGAAAACCTGAGATAGTAAATATCAAAGAACCAGTTTTTATAACTGCACCATGAAGTGTTCCTCCTCTTGAAAACCATCCTGATAACTGGATACCTACCATTGCATCAGTGAGGTCACTGGCATAGCTTTTGTGACATGGAAAATTCTATAGATTTTGAGTCTGAAGCCCATCTTTGTCCACACATCTCGGTGTGCACTGAAATTCCATCTACTCCTGAAATGAATCACCAATCAAAAATATCATTAATGAAAATATTTACAAACCATGGAATATATTGCCAGGGGCCCAACATCTACCATGTCTCACTTTCAGCAAGACTTTTCTTGAGACAGCAACACATATGGGATAATAACTGTTAAATAACAAGTGGTTATTATTTATTATATTGTGTTTAGGAAAAATGGGAAGTGCCAACTACACACTGTTTGGGCAGACAAATATCCATATGAGATTTGCTCCATTATATGTGAGTATATCTGGTTGAGAAAAGGTGGTGGTATTTAAATTTTCTGTAGCCAATCTGATCTTTATCGGGAGCATCTTTAGAATATGACTGGTCCATTGTGTCTCATATTACAGCATATTTCGATCTTTTAAATTGTATCAATGAGAGTAAGACTGAGTTCATCGTAGGGACCTGGGTGTTGCGTAATGCCAATCTTCATTTTCCCCGTATCTACTATTACCCTGCGTTCCATGGTGGCATAGCCAGACGTGAGTAAAATCTCCATTATCTGCCTTCCATGACCATGAAGAAAAAAATGCATATATGAATACTGCTATGTGGTACAAAAACACATTAACAAATAAACGAACAAAAATAATTAATATAGTTTTTTCCAAAGTTGGTCAAGTAGAAGCAGGTACATGATTTTTGTATTATGTGTTAGAACTTATGGGAATATTTTCCAATAATTTAATGTGTAATTAAATAATTCAATGCCTCAATAATTTAATGCAAAAATGGTAATATATTTTGTAGTGTCATAGTATCAAACTGGGATTATTATGAAAGAATTATTTGATGATGTTGTTTTAGAAATAATTTTTAATACATAATATATATAATAAATAAATAATATTTAAAAATAAATANTAGATANATACAAGTAACATTATATGGACTCAAAGAGATCTAGTCATGAATAAATATATATTACGTTTATCTTATGTTATTATTTTTATTTACATAATATAATACATAATATAATATATAATTTACATACAATATAATAATATAATAAATATAAGCATGCGATTATAATCGTTGAAAAAAGGGCATGTATTTGAAGAAGACTGTAGAGGGGCATACACTATGATTATAAGGAAAAAAGGAAGTGGTAAGACGATGTAATTATATTAAAATCTGAAAATAATAAATACATAAAAAGAAGATTCAACATCCATGTTCTCATGAAGAAAAACTTAATTCTTCCCAGGCCCAAGTGAATTTGATGTTTTGATACATTTTGTCTCGAAAACCACCATCCTATTGCAAGCAGACTTTTACAATGATCTTGGGAACCTGCAGTGGCTGACCGCAGCATTGGGTATGTAAATCTGATACAGGACAGAACTTTTTTTCTGATTGTTTATTGCAACGTAGCTGTGTCCATGCATGNTGTTGCATGATGTACTGCTGTAGGAAGTATGTGTTTTCAAACATAATCCCCATTGTGTGAAACTCGAGTTGAAATGTACAGGATGATAATTTTAACAATAATTTTAATAGTCTTAATTTATAAGTCACCATCTAAGATATAATGACATGGAAATTTATTTATTTCTGCAAAAAGAATGTTTGACCCAATTTCAGAAAAATTTATCTGACAGGCATCATCATTAGGGAAGGTGGGATGAGATAGCAGGATTTCCCAACTGATGACAATTTGATGAATTCAGACACTTATGTGTGATTATAATGAACATCTCTTCTGACTTTCCTCCATGAAATGCAGCAACAGGATCAAATATCACTGAAGAAATGTGGAAAGACTATGTCAACCTGACACTTAACTACGAAATCCCTATTGAAAATATTAAAAATGTCTATGAAGTAGGTAAGTCAATTTCTGTAAACTGGCCTGAAATTAGAACAAATCACAAAGATTCTTGTTCTCATCTCAGCAATGTAAAATCTTTAGAGAAAATATGAAGGAAATCCAGTAATAATTTTAACTTCTTTTTTGTTCCACCTCACAGATGCATGCCCTAAATGGGAGCTTTGATCNTGTAAGTAGAAACACAATTTTATGTGTAATTCTTGATCATTGGAATAAAATGTTGAGGTTGATTCAATCAAGTAAACACAAAGTATTCATAGTTGTTACTCTGGAACTTCTGCACACCCTCCTTTTACCAAAAATCATTACTGGCTTCATGTGTGATTAAATGCATTGATTTCACATATTGCAAAAGTGTTTTCAATAAAGTACCCAATGTGCTTCATACAGTGGATTCTTTCAGGACTTAAAAGTGGCTCATCACCCCATCATGAATGGGAATTTTGAAATCTAGCAGCTAGAAATTTATAAAGCTCCTAGGGATATCAGGTACTTCATTTTTCTTTGTGTTTAGTTTTTAGAAAATTTTCAAAAATATCTTAAAGGAACACACAGTGTACAGTGTCCCTAGGATGATGGGTTCTCATATGTACATGTCTGAACTGGCTTAATTAAAATTCGTGGTAGAATTTTTCACTAAAAGCAATCAAGTATATACATGAATATATATGCATGCAGCAGCAAAAATTGAAAATATTGTTTTTATGACTTAATGGTAGAATTGTTTCACAACNTGCTCATGAATATGCACATACATAAATGCATGCTGCACCAATTAATTAAGAAAGAGCAGAGGGGACATAGGGATGATATAAGGGAGGAAAAATTGATATCATTATACTTTAATANTGAAAATAAAAGAAATAAAAACCAGTTGTCACCACTCACAAAAAAGTCTTGAAACATTGAATGTGTATCATCCCTCCTAGCACTAGATAGAGAAGGATGGAGACTGTAACCATAGCAACAGCTCAAAGTCACCTGTCAATCAGGTGCAGGGAGACCTTGTCTCAAGAATAGAGTGTAGGGTAATGAAAAAAAAAACATTCTTTCACACACTTAAATGCTTGAATATATACATATCTCTATAAACAACACACATGGTTTAATGCACATACATACAGGAGTCAGGATATCATTAGTAGACATGGGATGCTGCTTATGGAGGAGGCATGCCCAAAACTGTGAGGAAATTCTGAGAATTTCATCAATTGTTTAAAAAAGTTCATTAGAAGTAGGTTTTTTCTTTGTCAAAATATGCAGCAGCTGGAGAACTCTGGCTCCCTCATCTGGTACCTTTAGAACCACGACTCACCAAGCACCATCATTTAGGCTATTAGAACATGTTCTGTACCTGAATTGCTTCCTCTTCTTCTGATATAATAATGGCTTTTTAGAAGGCAAAGAGCATACAATACAAGGTGATCTTTACATGTATATTGCATCATCGAAACACAATTCAAGGGAATTCTGGCCTCCCCTCCCCCAACTCATTGATCTAATGTATACCCTGATATCCACAACTTCTTGTCACCCCTGGGCATTTTGTAAGTCCAGGCATGTTCAAGTTGGAATTGATATTTGGAATGATAGAAGATCCAGTCTTAGACCCCATCTGTTCTGTGATTTTTTTTTCTTTTTTTTGTCTTCCGATCTACATTTATGACCTAAGTCAGGTAAATATACCAGGTTTATTCTGTAACCTTTTTATGCAGATAGTCTATTATGCACTGTGGTTTCAGATGTGCAATAATTTGTACAATGGTTTATTTCCAAGTATGCCTTTAAGCAGAACAGGTGTGTTTTTCTATATAGTTCTTTGCCTTAATAAATATGTAATATAAATTTAAAAAGAGAAGTAGGTTTTTGTTCATACAATATATTGTGAATACCATTTCCCATCCCCCAACTACTCCCAAAGCCTCCCTACCTCTCCATCCACCCAAATCCACACCCTTTCTGTTCCTTTCTCATTAGAATACACAACAATGTTTTATTAAAGACTTAAAAAACCATCTACACCAGAGTGTTCTGTGGATGTGAGTTGTTATAAGATACAGTATTTTTGTATAGGCTGAAATAAGAGAGGAAAAATGACAACAGAATTAGCCATGGTAACTTGAAGGTGGGTGGAGGGTAGGGTGTGTGCATCTCACAGGGCCCACCCCACCTGTTCTCATGAGTAGAAACAGTGTCTCTACCCCTATGCCATTCAGTGCTGAGGTTAATAATTCACACTGACATTCCCAGATATTTTTCCTGAGTGGTGTTGATTTTAAATCATATTTATTATGCAAAAACTACAGGCAAATAAAGAGCCCTGAGAGCAGAACTGCCTGCCTCAGGAATGGGATCTCTCATTGATTGTCCAATACCAGGTGATCAGCCCTGAAATCTATACACCCAAACAAAACAAAACAGACTCAACATGCAACTTTTATACATTTATGTAGACATATATGTTTATGTGTATAACAATAATAATAAAAGAAGTCTGTGATGTGAAAAGGAGTAAGGGGTGCATGAGGGGTTGGAAAGAGGAGAGTGTGGGGGTCAATGTTGTAACTACATTTGAATATGTTTTATATATACATATATAAANTGTATTTATATTTTGTTATGTTATATATTTTATATATTCTATTTGTATAACTAATAGATATAATTGTTAATTTTTTACATATAATAGATATAATTGTTTAATTATTTACATAAATATACATTTAAATATAGTTTGATATTTATATATTGATTTAAATATATATTAAGTATGTTATATATCTGTATATTAACATATAATTGTGCTATGGTAGCTTGAATAGGAATGACCTCCAGAGGCTCATATATTTGAAAGCTTGATCATTAGGGAGAGATGCTACTTGATAGTGATTAGAGGGTTTCCCTTGTTGCAGTACATGTGGCCATGCTGGAGAAAGTGTCACTTGGGGTGTGATTTGGGGTTTCAAATGCTCAAGCTAGGCCCAGTGTCTCTACCTGCTACCTGAGAGTCAGGATGTAGAACTCTCAGCTCCTTCTCCAATACTATGCCTGCAAGTGGTCATGCTTCCCACCAAGCTGATAATGGACAAAACCTCTGAAACTGTAAGCAAGTCCCAATGAAGTGATTTCCTTTATGAGAGTTGGCATGGCCATGCTATCTCTTTACAGTAATAGAACATTGACCAAGACATGTACCATAAGTGTTTTCTCCTTAGAATTAAAAATATATAAGAAAAAAATCGCAAAAAGGTTTTGTTGTTTGTTTGTTAGAGGAAGTTGTCAAAGTAAATTAAGCTGAAGTGGAGAGTCTAGAAAGTAGCAGAAATCAAAAATGTGGGTCACCAGTGAAAAAATATTTGAGGTAGCAATCTAGTGATCATGAGGGCTTTCAAATATCCAGACAGCTGTAGAATCTAGGAGTACTTAAATTTGTGAGTCCAGCTCCAAGAATCTTTCCTATCACATAAAACTCCTGATTTAATATTCACCCTGCAGTTGTGTGGCTGTGTTTGCTGTCCTCTTACTTCACTGTGTTCCTTCTCTTTGTTTACTTTGAGAATTCTTGTATGGAAGAAACAAATCCCTGAGAAAAATGAAAGGCAACTCTCTTTCCTTTCCTTCAGCAACCCTGGCCCTAGTCACTCTTGTCTTCTTTAGCCAGCAGAGAACACAAATCTCCCTTTCAAGAGCAATGCATGGCTCTATTCCAGAAATCCTACAAAAGGAAATACTGACCCAGATTGACCTTTTCGAAACAGAGGAGTCAATGCCCTTTAGTACTTTGAATTTCCAGTCTCACTCTGATCTTTTAACTCGTTTTATAGTTTGAATTCAATCTGAAAGGAAAAGAAATAAAAAAGTAAAAAAACAAAAACAAAAACAAAACAACAAACTACAAAAAAACAAAAACCAGAGGTGAAATAGGGTCATTATTGATTAAACACGGGCATATATGAATATACCTACTTACAAATGTGGTTCTGCATTTAATCTAGAGTAAGCAACATAAATGGAGGTGCAGAATTTCCCACCACATCAAGGGTGCAGTATTTATCTCCCATCACATCAGCCCAGGACTGTACCTCTGCAGCTCTAATGTGAGTGACAAACCCACATCAGTAGAAACCAGGCTGAGAACAAAGCTAAAAGCAGAATCTTCTCTTTGCTGGAGCTTGTCATGCCTTCTGCTCAGAAGCCCTGATTAGAACAACAGTCAGGAGGCTACATTGTTTACACTCCTGTGTCCTGGTTGGCTCTGTAGATTCAGGTTGCAATGGCAAATGTTTACTAAGGAGATTAGTATTATGACAAGGCTGTAGTCCAAGATTACTGAGGGAGATATGGAGGTTAACTTTTCACTGAGGGCAACAGCCATTGGTATAGGTTGCCTATAGCCAGGTGGATGAGCCACACATGAACACAAGTGGGAAACACTAATTGGATTTAGTGGGTGAGTAAAAAACAAAACAAAAACATGAAATTGAGACAAAGATAGGAGATGTTTGGGAAACCGGAGGGAGAGGGTCAGGGTGGATATGACTAAGATATACTATATACCTTTTTGAAAATTTNAAAACAATATTTAATCCCTCTTTCATAAAAATAGACATTGCTAAGTGTGTAGAAATTTAATTTCCCCATAGATCCCTCAGTTTATTGTGATGAGATTTTCAAACGGGTTCTTCATTGTCTTTTCATGTTCACTATTCTTTTGCTGTGACAGATACCATGACCACAGCAAGTATTATGAGAGAAAATGTTAAATTGAGGGTTTGCTTACAGTTTTAGAAATTTAGTCTGTTGTCATCAAGGTAGAGAGCATGGTAGCAGGCCTAGAACTGGGGCAGTAGCCAAGAACTACATCCTGATTCCTAGGGTATGAACTTAAATCTGAAACTCTTTCTGAGAACACATTGTACACAGGACCTGGAGGCATGAAACTGGAACTTATCCAGAAGCTTCTTTCCTAAGGTCTGACTCAGGTAGTATCCTAAAGGTGCTATTTAAATGTTCAAGTGAGAAAAACAATCAATATTCCTACTCAGTTCTAAAGCCAATGAGCCATCACAATGATCACAATGCAAAAAAGCCGTAAAGGTGCAATAATGCCACTTACATTTTGGGAAATCAACAGCTGTCTTTTTTTTATTCTAATTAGTTGGATTTTTATATGTGAATGGTCTGTTTACATAATTCCAATCCTCAACCCACTTCAGCTCCTCCTCTGTAAGTTGGATTTTCTAAATGGTCTTGTTAAGTAAAACACAGAGCCAGGGATAAGGGTGAAAGTCTGACAGAGATCAGAGAAATTAGGAACAGCTACTAGCCTCACCTCACCAACACCACTGCCTCCAAAAGAGAGTGTATCTGACTTCCTATACCTCCACATCTATATCCCTTTCTGTTCTGTTCTCCTAATGGCTCTTTCAGCCTAGCTACATCACTTCCTCCTATCTCCCATCTCTGTCACTTCCTGTCTGTCTGTATAGACCTCCAGAATTCTATGGTTGATGCTGGGATTAAAGGTATGTGTCTCCACGCTTGACTTTTTTCCTGGAACTCACAGAGATCCAAACAGACCCTTGCTAGGTGGTAGGATTAAGAGCATGTGCTAATTGTAAGACTAGCAGCTGACCTTGTTCCTCTGATCCTCAGATAAACTTTATTGGGGNNCATAGATAAAATACCACCATATTTCCACTCTTTGTCTAATAAAAATAAAAAAATTTAAAAAAAGTTATAACTAATATAAGAAAAACTATATACAATAAGTACAATAACTATATACAGTTTGTACAAGTGATTAATACATCAACAATGTCTAGTCCATTAACATTTGACAAGTTCAGAGAAAATACTCCATTATCTATCTTATTTTGGTGAGATCTAAATGTACCTAATCACTTTCTATCCTAACTTATATTACTAACAGAAAATTATCTTATGATATCTTTCAAATTTATACACTTTATACCTCTTATTGAGTTTCTTTTAGAATTTCTTAACAAAGAAAACTATAACTATTTAGTCTTCAACTCCCTCAGAGACCTGAGAAGGAAATAATATTACCTAATAAAACAGAAAATGCAAACAAGCAACTTCCAAAAAA
>LZPO01044878.1:13864-28999 GCA_001675575.1 Neotoma lepida | reverse complement strand
CAGCATTATTTGTAATAGCCAGAACCTGGAAACAACCTAGATGCCCATCAACTGAAGAATGGATTAAGAAAATGTGGTACATATACACAATGGAATATTACTCAGCAGAGAAAAATCCTTTTTTAAACCTTTACTATTAACATGATGTTTTTTATGAAATTCTGAGGCCTCCAGCACATTTCCTATCAATAGTTTATCTATCTCATAATTACCTTGTGCTAGAGGGCCTGACAGACTCGTATGGGATCAGATGTGAATTATATATAAGGGATGCTTCCTATTCCTGATTATATCTTGTAACTGAAAAAATAACAAAGTTAATTCTGAGTCATCAGGGATAAATTCTGCAGTCTCAATATGCAATACCACTCTTTCAGCATACTGAGAATCAGTAACTATGTTGAGAGGTTCTGAAAAATCCATTAATACCAACAGAATAGCATACAATTCCAATTTTTGAACTGAATTATAGGAACTTTGAACCACTTTACTTAAGTTTTCTGATTTTTAGCCTGCCTTTCCTTGTTTGTTTGAATCTGTATAAAATGTACAAGCTCCAGATATGGGTGCTTCCCATACAATGCAAGGCAAAATCCAATCAGCTCTCTTTATAAGTTCAATTCTATGGCTTTTGAGATATTTGCTGTTAATCTCTCCCAAAAAATTACTGCAAGCTCTTTGAAAAGGTTCACTTTCTGCCCGTAATTTGTCAATGTCATCCTTAGTAAAAGGTACTACAATTTCTGCTGGATCTATTCCTGCTAATTGACTAAGTCTTAATTTTCCTTTTAAAATCAAGTCAGAGATATTTTCCACATAGGTTTTTAATTTTTTACTCTGTTTATTTGGTAAAAATATCCATTCCAATATAATATCTTCCCTCTGCATTAAAATTCATGTAGGAGAATGCTTAGAGGGTAAAACAACCAAAATGCAATCAAGCTTTGGATCCACTCTATCCACATATCCTTCCTGTACTTTCTTTTCCACCAAGGCCAATTTTCTCTCAGCTTCAGCTGTTAATTCTCTTGGACTGTTTAATTCCTTGTCACCTTATAAGGTTTTAAACAAATTACTCANTTCATCATTTTTTATCCCAACAACAGTTCATAGATGGGAAATATTTCTGAATAATCTTTGAAAGTCATTAAGAGTCCGTAATTGATCTCTCCTAATTTGCACCTTTTGAGGTCTAATTTTTGTAGACCGATTTTATATCCTAAATAATTAATAGAATCTCCTCTTTGTATCTTTTCAGGAAGAATTTGTAATCCCCAACAAGGCAAAATTTTCTTTACTTCTTCAAACATTCTTTCTGTTATTTGCATTTGAATCAGCTAGTAGAATATCATTCATGTAATGATAAATTATAGATTTAAGAAATTGTTTACATATTACTTCCAATGGCTGTCATACAAAATATTGGCACAGGGTTGGGCTATTTAACATTCCCTGTGGGAGAAGCCTCCATTGATATCTTTTAACCTGTTGAGAATTATTACGAGTAGGCACCGTGAAGGAAAATCTTTCTTTGTCTTTTTCTTGTAAGGGTATAGAGAAGAAACAGTCTTTTAAATCAATAACTATAAGAGGCCATCCTTTGGGTAACAAAATAGGCAAAGGAATTCCAGATTGTTGAGGGCCCATTGACTGAATTACCTTACTAATTGCTCTTAGGTCTGTTGCCATTCTCCATTTACCAGATTTCTTTTTAATAACAAATACAGGAGAATTCCAAGGGCTGGTTGATTCTTCAATGTGCTGAGCAATTAGCTGCTCTTGTACCAGCTCTTCTGGTACAATTTCTCTATTGTTAAAGGCCATTGCTGAATCCATACAGGTTTGTCTGTCAACCATTTTAAAGGTAGAGCTCTTGGTATCTTTGAAAGATCAACAGTTGTTGTTCCCTGTTCTTGTACAATCTGGATGGCCAGTAATTGTTCTTTATAATAATGCCTCCTAATATTTCTCTTTGAAGCAGGTATTAGTTTGTGATTTGTTTCTGAGGTTGGAGGAATATTAATCTGGGTATTCCATTGTTGTAATAGATCATGGCCCCATAAATTCATAGTTATATTATCTATATCATATGACTCTATTTTTCTTCTCTGTCCTCTGGTCCTATACATTCGAGCCATCTTCTGCTCTGCTTTACTTGAGATAATGTTCCAATCCCCAGTAACTTAATGTTTACCTCCTAAAGAGGCCAATTTAGATGCCAAAATTCTGGTGCAATTATAGTAATGTCTGCACCAGTGTCCACTAGACCGTCCAAGAGGACGTCATTTATTCATATTTTTAACTTTGGTCTTTGTTCATTTATAGAGGTTTGCCAAAAAAAATTGCTTTGTAGTTTCTCCTGAATTTCCTGTTCTTTCTCCTGTAACTGTTCTATCACCCCAAGCAGTATGGTTTTTTACAATAGGCATTTGGTTATTTAATTGCTCTGAGAAGGGGTTTCTTCTTTGATGGCAGGAAAAGTCTGAACTGAATTTGCTGTGGGGGCCGACAAGAAACCCCTCAGGGAATTTCCTGAAGGCAGAAGATTACCTTGTCTATCCCTTGTTGATCTACATTCATTGGTCCAGTGTTTCCCTTTACCACACCTTTGACATAATCCAGAAGTGAGGGGCATTGTGTTGCTAGTGTTCCTTGAAGAAACATTGTTTCTAGAAACACCGTTTGTACTCCCTTTTCAGATGTCCTGGTTTACCACAGTTAAACATCTGACATTATTATTTTTCCTCACAGCCCTTGATATAACTTTTTCTATCCACATATCATCATGGTCATGGGACTCAATATTAACTGTGTCCTTGATCCAATCCTCCAAGGGTGCAGATCATGCTTTTAATGGCTTGATTATTCTTTTGCATGCTGCATTCAAGTTCTCAAAAGCCAAGGATTCAATTATTATATGTCTAGCTTCTGAATTTGGTATCATGCTATTTATTGCTGAAGGCAGCCTTTGTAGGAAATCCGTGAAGGATTCTTTGGCGCCCTGTATAACTTTGTAAATGATTCAATTTTCTTTCCTGCTTCCTCAATTCTGTCCCATGCATTCATATCTGCCACGAGGCATAGAATTAGGGTTTGGTTATCATATAAACATTGTCTGTTTATATCCACGCATTCACCTTTTCCAAGAAGCTGATTCTGGGAAATTTCTATACCTCTAGTCCTTCTTTGCTGTTCTATAGTTTCAGCTTCCTCTTTATACCACACTTTCCATTGTAAATTTGAATTAGGTTCTAGTACTGCAGCAGCTAATTCTTTCCAATCTTGAAGGATAATTCTATTACAAGTTGACCACGAGTTTAACATCTGCTTTACAAATGGAGAATTCATACCATATGATCCTATAGCTTCTTTAAATTTCCTCTAGCATTTGCACTGGATCCCAATTAGCTTGAACATGAACATCTGGCAATTGTTGTAAGATTACAAGGTAGAATAATGTCTGCTGTCTCATAGTCTAAGGTTGTTTGTCTGTAACCGTATAATTCAATCCTGAGCTAAGTTCATCTTTAAATCTTCTGTCTGAGTCTGAGTTTCTCTATAAGTCATTTTAATGTGTATTTCTAAAGTCAATGCTGAGCTAGGTTCACCTTTAAATTCTTTTGTCTGGGTCTCAATTTCTCTATAATTCCTTTTAACAGGTTTTCTAAAATCAATGCTGAGCTAGGTTCACCTTTAAATTCTTTTGTCTGGGTTTGAATTTCTCTATAATTCCTTTTAACAGGTTTGTCTAAAGCTTTTATCTTGGCACTCAAATTGACCAACCTTCTTAATGCTAAAATAAAAATGATTAAACAAATAATATTCATAATTGTTGTTATGTACATCCCATCAAGATTAATTATCCTTTCATCTAGTTGTTCCATTAGGCTGCCTAATGTGTTATCAAACAGAGACCAATTTTCTACCATTGTAAAAATGTTTCCCAATTTTTAAGTTAAAAAAAATCTCTTTTAACTAGTTTCTCCTTTGATGATATGTTAATTGACTTACCAAATCTATCGACTGTGTANAACAGTAGATGTCCGAGGGAATTTCAAAACAGCTACTTAGTGTGGTGGCAATTCCAAGATGGAAATCCAGAAAGAGACAGAAAGTGCCCACACCATCCACCAGGAGCTAAAGAAAGCCACAGAGATTCTAGCCAAGTGGTTCTAAATCTGGCCGTTAGCAGCTGTAGCCCAGTGCAAACAGGATCAGGTCACATTCAACTTTGGCCTAGGTCTGACTGCTTGCACCTTCAGCTGAGCCAGGGGCCTGTAATCCTCAGCTTGTAAGGCTACCAACAACTTTATAATGAATTCGCCCCAGGTTGGGCACCAAATGTAAGACGGATTTTCTAAATGGTCTTGTTAAATAAAACATGGAGCCAGGGATAAGGGTAAAAGTCTGACAGAGATCAGAGGAATTAGGAACAGCTAGCAGCCTCACCTCACCAACACCACTACCTCCAAAAGAGAGTGTATCTGACTTCCTATACCTCCACATCTATATCCCTTTCTGTTCTGTTCTCCCATTGGCTCTTTCAGCCTAGCTATATCACTTCCTCCTATTGTCCATCTCTGTCACTACCTGTCTTTCTGTATAGACCTCCAGAATTCTATGGTTGATGCTGGGATTAAAGGTATGTGTCTCCATGCTTGACATTTTTCCTAGTGTGACCTGGAACTCACAGAGATCCAGACAGACCCTTGCTAGGTGATAAGATTAAGGGCATGTATTAATTTTAAGACTAGCAGCTGACCTTGTTCCTCTGATCCTCAGATAAATTTTTTGGGAGGACATAAATAAAATACCACCACACTCCTCTGTCTCCCTACTTCCTCTCAAATCATTGTCTCTTCTTTAAATCTTATTTTCAAATACATACACATATAAGTATATGTTTGTGTGTATGAGACTAAATCTACAAATACAAGTGACTATGGGATTTCCATGCCAAATTATATGTCTACAACCCAATCCCTACATCTAAGGCTTAGAAATTCCACAGAATAGAGAGCAGAATGATCATAGGAGAAAGATGCCAGGATACCTGCTATGAGGTTGTATCTTTTCATAGGACAGGGAAGTTGCACCAATGAATATCAACAATATGGTTGCCTAAACAAAACTTTCATAGTGTCAGGCCTAGTTGACATGTCAATGTCAATTTGGAAAATATCATAAGACTTTGCCTTACAATAGGAAGAGAGATAGCCAATTAGTGATTGATGAGAGAGAGAGAGAGAGAGAAAGAGAGAGAGAGAGAGAGAGAGATTTTCCCCAAAGATGAGCCAATAACTCTTTATCTAATAAAAGGTGGTCAGCCTTAAAAACAGATATATAAGCAACACTGAATAGAATTATTAGTTGCATTTATGCAATTAATTATGTGTATATGTATGTGTGTGTGTAGATAGATAGAATTATAGATAATAGATAGATGGTAAGTAGGTAGGTAGATAAATGAATAGATAGACATAAGATAGAAGTTCCAAAGAAGATTGATAGATGACATATGTGTAGGTAGATAGATACACCAATATATAGATATACAGATAGATAGATAGATAGATAGATAGATAGATAGATAGATAGATAGATAGTTGACACACAGCATTTCCTATCAACTTGACACAAGCTAGATTTGTCTGGAAACAGAGTCTCAGTGGAAGGTTGTGTACATTGGATTGGCGTTTGGGTGTGTCTTAATTATTATGGGAAGACCTCATCCACTGAGAGCAAAGGCTCCCACTCCTGTCACTCAGCTTTAAAATTGTTAGCCTGTAGTGTGCATTGGAGGCATTGTTGTCCTACACACAATATCTCCATTTCAACTCTTAAATTATAGATGTCTATATTTTAAGAAGCGTCTACATCCCTAAGTTTTCCTATCAGATTTTTTCAAGTGTGAACCTTGTGAGCTACAAAACTGACAATATTGGCAAGACATATCCATTGGTACACATCCTGATTAGGTTTTGTCTACTTGACACAAGCTCAAGTCATCTGGGAAGAGGGAACCTCGATTTAGGAGAGTTCTCCATGAGATTGGCTTGTGGCAAAGCCTATAGGACATTTCCTTGGTTGATAGTTAATGTGAGAGGTCATTAATTTTAAAATGTGTATGAATGAACTCCTCTACTGTTTTTATCAGCTCAAATGTGATATTTATATACACCTATTAATGTCAAAAATAAATGGTATTAATCTGGAAGTGATTCTGTGAGCAGAAAAANTGACATTGCTTACAAATAGTTAAAATTAATAAAAGTATGGGTTCTTATAAATCACTTTAAATTAAATANACATGAAAATCTGAATTCTTTGAATATCTCTCTACTGTTGAAAATTGTTCACAATTAGGAATTAGTTAATCTTTTCCTGTAGTACATGAAATAATTTATTTCTCATATGGTATTATCAAACTTTTCCTCAATAATGCTGTCTTGTCCAGTCACATGCCTCCCATCATGATTAAATACCTTGAGTCAAACATGGAAACCATTGAGGTCAAAGTGCATGACATACAATACAGTTGTTATGCAGGAAAGAGACCTTCCCTGCCTCTCAAACAGATCATGGAAGACATTCATTCATTATTAGAGATGTGTAAACACCTAATATTTTAACCTAGTCTGTATGATGATGGAATAACTCAGCATAGGTGAACATGTAATATAAAGGCACAAAAACTTAAAATTATTGCTCCCGAGACAAAGATAATTAAAAATAGTTGGAAATATACATAATATGAAAGAAATGATGTTCCTGTAAAATCATATTGCAATAAGAATAATGCTGACCAATTTGAATTCCATATTCTACATTTTTTTCTGGTAAAATTAAATACAGAATCATTTGATGATGAAAATTACCAGGTATATTAGAACTGAGGAAATTTCACTATTAATCCCTTTGGGTTTAGAGAGTTTAATCATTTCCACTTAATTTTTCCTTTTTTCACAAGTCCTTTATTTAGTTTCTCAATTCTTTTATTGAGTGCCTTTTCTTTCTGTAAGATTTCATTGAAAGACAATAGTTATAAAATTTCAGATATTTTAAATTTATTTTAATTAAATTTTAATTTAGTTTTCAGTTTTTATTTGTGCCAGATATCCATATGAGACATGCANATATATTAATTACTTTTTGAAAGATAAGGTACAAGTTCTATTCATGCATTTCTAAGAAATTTACCAGATAGTTGTAGCATAAATTATAATTAATTTTAATTAAAAAAATGCAGAGTCAGATTTCATGGTGAAAGCTGAAAGATTGCTGCAAGCTGCAGGAAAATGTAATGGAATTCGGCTAACTATCATAAAAGCTACTACTTGAAAAAGGCAAGGACTTTCCCTAAGGTCAAGCCATGGCTTAAGAAGTCTTGGTGATATTTTAGCTTTTGTATATATACTAGAGGGTTCCTAAAGTGAATTTCTTGTAATGATATGAGTGCTTCCAAGAACTCCTAACAGTGTATTTATCTAAAATACCTATCAAGCATCCAAGGCCAAACAAAATGACTCCTGTTTCCTAGGTCAGGCAGATAGTTTTATTTCTTGTGCAATTTAAGCTGAGACCCTTATACTGCCTTCTGAACATTATAGACTTCTAACTTCTTAACCATTTCTAGGAATGTAGGTTGAGCACATAAATTCCATTTTTGATATACTAACCAGTCATTAGCACTGAGTTGATGCCCTCTTTTACTGCTCCCATTTTGGGTTGTAAAAGAAAGCCTAATGGCTACTGCCTGAGGAAAATTCTAACCTGCCTTTATGACTCTGTAAGAATTCAAGCCTGGTGACTTTGCCCTGCCAGACGATTGCTATTGATTGGGTTTATAACTGTATAGCTCAGAGACTTGAGGGTAGAGAACTTAGAGGTATAAGGATGAGATGGAGAAGAGAAAAGAGAACAGAAGAACTAGATGAGTAAGAACTGGAGAGAACAAACTAAGAAGGGGAAGCACTAGATTGCAGGNCTAGAAGAGAGTACTAGAGGAANGAGATGGAAGATGAAGGAGAACAAGATNAGGAAGAACAAGATGAGAAAGAAGGAGATGAGAGAAGAGCTGATACAGGAAAGAACTACATAGATGAGAACCTAGACGGGGCAGAACTAATAGGAGAAAATTAAGATGGAACTTTGAGAGAACAGCAGATAACTATAGAGAGAATTCAGGTAAGAAAGGAGCTAGGCATGAGAGCAGAATAGAAGCTATGAAGAGAACTGACATAGAATAATACTTTATGGACTAAGGAGTTTCGCGTATGTAGATTCATTTCATTTAATTAAAGATTAAATTATCAGCTGGTTGTAGATTCTTCCCAGACCCTGGAAGGGGACTATTGAGGTGCTGGACCCCCATAGTCCTCATTAAAATACCAGAGAAGCAGAGCAACCAACCACTTGAAAGACTTCTTTCCTCTAGGGATCCTCAAAGTGAAAGGTCTGAGCTCCTGCCTCCTCCCACCTTATATCACTGTCTCCAGCTGTCTAGTGCTGAGATTAAAGGTGTATGCCTCCAGTGCTTGACTCTATTTCTCTTTTAGACTGGATTAGTCTCCTGTTCAAGCCAAGGACTTGAACTCCTTATCTTCCTGCTTCCTCCTCTCAAGTGCTGGGATTAAAGGTGTGTGCCACCACTGCCTGGCATCTATTGTTAACTAGTTGGCCAGATCTGCACTCTGATCTTTGTGAAGCTTTATTTGTTAGAGCACAAACAAAATGTCACCACATTTCCTCCTTTTTGTCTAAAAGAATAAAAGAAGGTTATAACTAATATATGAAGAATTATATANAATAAGTACAATAACTATGTACAATATTTACTATCAAATACATCAAGAATGTCTAGTCAATAAACATTTGACTAATTCAGAGAAAATACTCTATTATCCATCTTATTTTGGTGAGACCAAAAGGTTGTACTAAATTCACTTTCTATTCTAACTTGCATTACAAAAACTGTCTTTAAATATCTCTCAATGTTATACACTTTACACTTTTTTAGTGAATTTCTTTTCTGAATCTGGTAACAAGGACAAATATAATTATAACTATAAATTCTTCAACTCCATCAGAGATCCAAGCAACAAGAGCTATTGGGATCCAGCCCCAAATACCTATTTACCAGGGTCTAGGCAAGAATCTACAACTAGCTGGGAATCTAATCTTAAGAATATCAAAAGAATATAAGTACATCATGCTCTTTTAGTCCATTCACTTTATTCTTCTCAGTCAATTCTCCTCCTTAGATTCTAACTAGTCTGACTCCTAACATTTCTAACAGGAGACTCATTGTAATCATGAGAAAAGTTTCAAAACCCTCAAGGTCATAGCACACTTCTAGAATAGATGACATTAATATTCCTGTAGGAGAATACATAGACAGTAAAATAACTGGAATGTAATCAAGCTCTGGATCCTGATGATCCATATATGCATCCTGTAATTTCTTTTCCACCAAGGCTAATTCTCTCTCAGCTTCAGCTGATAATTCTCTTGGACTGTTTAAGACCTTGGCATCTTTTAATGTTTGAAACAAATTATTCAGTTCTTCATTTTTTACTCCAATAGTGGGCTGTAGATGGGCAATGTTTCCAAGCAAACTTTGAAAGTCATTAAGAGTCTGCAGTTGATCTTTCCTAATTTGCACATTTTGGGATTTAACTTTTTGTAGACCTATTTTATATCCTAAGNAATTAATAGAATCTCCTCTTTCTATTTATTCAGGAACAAATTGCAATCTTCAACAAGTGGCATTTCAAGTAGTATGTCCCAAACAGATATGGGAATTTCCCCCCAGAATGAATGACTCTCTAAGTATTCTTATCTTAGCAAATACCTAGCCAAATATTGCAATAAGAACCTTGAGTCACTCTTGACCCTTACAGCTTTTATTTTCCTAATTATATTCCATCACAAAATGCAGTAACACTATTGTCAAATTCTTCTGCATCTCCCTCAGTCATAGTCTTCATCCAGCTGTCACTATCACTAATCTCTCCCAGGTCTTCTTCTGCTTCACTTACATCTTTATCTCTAACTTGTTTAGGCCCTTTCAGAGAGAGTGAGTGATCTCTTAAAGATTTGATTCTTATCTTCTGTTTCTTTAGGGATATCTATAGCTTTAGGATTAAAAGCAAATGTTTTATCATGATTTGTGGCCTCTAAGGACATTTTCTGCCCATCCCTCTGCCCATACTCCTGCTCCTCTGCTTGTTTATTCAGTTTCTTTAACCAGTAGATCCCTATTCTGCTTCCAAATGCCATCTTCCATACTGGCTTCTCATCCTCCAGGACTAAATTAAATATAATCCATCATGACATAATTCACAGAATACTCACCCTAGAATTATTTTGATAGCACTAAGCCTTCCTTATAGCATACTTACATATTCCTTGTAGTTTGTTTATAGGTATGTGTGTTTGTTTTAATAGCTATATCCCCTACTAGATAACAATGCCCATTAGGGCAAATCCAGATCCTCTAGTTCAGCAGATACTCAAATGCCTTGGAAAAATTATTGTGAAAGGGTTTTAGTATATATGTGTATATTAGTCAATGTTCTATACCTGTGAAGAGACACCATGACCATGGCAACTCTTATAAAGGAAAGCATTTAATTGGGGCATGCTTACAGTTTCAGAGATTCAGTCCATTGTCAGCATGGCAGAGAACATACTGGCATGCAGGCAACATGATGTAGAGACAGCTGAGAGTTCTACAAGTGGATTTGCAGGCAGTAGGAAGAAGAACCACTGGGCCTGGATTGAGCATTTAAAACACCAAAGTCCACCCACCTCCACTGACACACTTCTTCCAATAAGACCACACCTCCTAATCCCTCTCAAGTAGTGCCACCCCTTAATTATCAAGTCAATCCAAGGAGCCTATGAGGCCATTCTTATTCAAACCACTATAATTAGGAATGTAGTTCAGTGGTAGGGCACAAGGTCCTGGATTTGATTCCCAGAACCCTCCAAATACTTGAATTGATTGCAGTGTGATAGGAGAGAGAAGCATTGACTCATGACTAGACATAGAATGGGCTCAATGGTGATATTAATGTCTCCAAGATAACACTGGTTTGGTATTTGAGTGCTTATGTTGAGTTTATATAATTCCCTGTCAATCAAAGTATTTTTTTTTAACTTGCTTCAGGAGCAAATGCTCCACAGGATGGATGAATCAGAGAAACATCTGCAGAACATGGGTTTGAAGTCTCATCCTATCACTATTATACTTAGGAGGTTTCTCTGTTTTCAACAGACATGCCAAATAATTATGAGCCAAAGTCCTTCACATTTCAGACATTACTGACAGCAGACCCATGGGCCCAATTGGTGAAGGTAGATACACGTCCTTAGGGCTTCTCAGTAAGGGATGTGACCAGAGTGGCTTATGTCCAACTGCCTTTGGGCATGCACCTCTCTCCATTGTGTGTTCAAAGCAACCTTTTGTTGCTGTTCTCTTTCAGTTGTCCTCAATTTAATATAAGCTTATTGAATTTTGATATATAAGCATGAGTTTATTATGCTTTATATGTTTTGTAAACTCCTATGAATGCTGACTGCTCAGCTCAAATGACAGCAAGTGGGCAATGGCTGGTCTAGCGCTCAGAAGCACAGGTAAAATCAACACAATTTTCCTAGCCCTGGATTAACCTTGTTTATCTGTTACAAACTATACAACAAACCACCTGAGATTCTTCAATAAGGTGTCATTTGTAGCTGAGCAGCCATTTTTAAGTGTCTATACATTGATGTCATTTTTGCTGGAGAGACATGGATGTAATTGTCATTGTTTTAAGATGAGTTCTGGGAAAGCTGAGTACATGTTCTACAGTAAATAGCTCAAGAAGACAAAGTAGTGGCCACAAGGATTACAAGCTTTTCTATGGAGATTCATAAGAAACAGTTGCTTTTAAAAATATTATATCTCTGTAATAAATTCATCATACTTAATACTATTCTTCTCTTATTTTCACTTTCTTTTTCTTCTCCCTCCACCTTATAATTTCCAAAATATGTGCTTAACCTTCTGGTTCAATTTCTTGATGTATTAGTGAGTACCTACTTCAATTTATAAAAACAAACCAAAACAAACAAACAAACAATCAAAATCTTCTCACCAAACCCTCAAACTGTAGATTAAAAAGAAATCACTTGTTGTAAAATATGGTAGGAAGTCCCAAGGTCTTCCTCACAAAATAATGTATGGCAGTTATTTACTTAAAGCACAGGTTGAGCAAGCACACCAGGAAAGATTTATAATTTCTTTAAACAATCATGAGGATCCTGATGCAGGGAATCAAAAATGTAGTAGTAACATGTGAAATAAGAGCATCATGGCTTGCACACTAAGGACTAATAGAAACTAATCAACATAAAAAAGCAAAAACGTATTGCACTGGAACAAGTGAGTAAGAGTGAAAATTTGATTCTTTTATTTGTGTCCTCAATTGATAATTTTGTAAGCTTTAAATTGCAGTTGCCCAGTGAGAGCAGAGAGCATAGAAACATTAAATCATCCCATGCAAACTCGCAGGTACAAGCACAGCAAGAGGTTGCATCTAAGACAAACATACATCTGATTTTCAGTTAAATTTGAATTTTTGTGTTTAAACTACACAGAGTTACATTTGAAATTGAACATAGACATTTTCATCATTTGACCACTACTCAGCTATTGCTTATTTTACTGATAATAAGATATTCAAAGAATTGCTGTTGGTCTGATATATTTTTAAAATATTTATTTGGAAGGTGATTAGAGCAAAACAAGATTAGATGCACATAGACATTTTGAATGAATGAAACTCATGGGCCTGAGGATTACTTATATTCAAAGTAGGAGAAATTATGCTCTGGCAAGAATTAAATATATTGTCTCCATATCTGAGTGTTTTATTGCTCACAATAAAATCAATACAGACTCATCTGTGGGACTCATTTTTAACCTGATTCTGTACTGTTGATACTAAATTTAAACTTTTTAAAACACAGAAAGTAGTTTATTGGACTTCAAAAATAATTTCAGTGAGACACATTCATATAATTTTTCATATTAAAATGGGAATTAACAGGCAGCACATAGATGTTAGTCATATAAAAAATCAGGAAATATGACCAGTCAACATTCTTGAGACATTTCATGCCGACTGTGCCCTTTCCTACATATAATGTCATCAAACTAGCTTGTCATCATGGGATTAGAATTCAGTGGAGTGTAACATTACTGAATTACTCTCCTTGACATACTCAGGAACATTACATTCCACTGAATTCTCATCCTGTGGGTTTAAATGAAGCAATGCCAGACATGTTCAAATACTGACAACCAGACTGTTCTGAAAATTAAAAACGAACAACCACATAAAAGAATCAGTGAAAGCAGCTCATCACACATCCTGCAAACCTAAATGCTTTGCATGTGTCTTCAGTTCATCATTTCATTGGCAGCTGAAACACTCTGGTCTTCTGCTCCAGAAGNAAGAGAAAATTCTAGAAGATGAAGGTTCCTCTGCTCACTGCTCTGGTCTGTTTGGTGTCTGCCACTGAGGAACCCTTACCGGTACAAGGATGGGCTTTCAGGGACTTATGCAGGGGTAGAAGTGGCTGTGGTGGATTTGCCACTTTTTAACCTAATGATCAATGTGATTCTGTGAAAGTATTGGTGCTCCATCTTCTGTACTGTGATATAGTCCTATGTCTTTAAAGAATTATTTGTTTTAGCTTCAAGGTCACAATGACCTCATATGAGCTTCCTATATTGCCTAATTGCATTTTTATTGGGTAAAGGGGCTAAAATATCAGTTTTTAAAAAATGCCATTTTTTTTCTTAATTTCCTATACACTTTAGCATAATTAGCCATATGTTCATAGCTGAACCTTAGTATACAATTGCATAAAATATTTCACTGTGCTAAAAGAATTCAGGGATGAATTTTGATAAACATAATAAAAAATTTAAATCAATCGAAAACCTGCATAACAAACATATTGTGTGTCATGTATTTGAGGCATGGATCTCTCTTTGTGTTAGAGTCATCCTACTATGGTCAATGTGTGGGATAATATCGATATGAATTATAATTCTATCATGTTTCCAATAATAAGAGTTCTTTTTTGAAGTATCCGTGTATGTGTGTGTGTGTGTGTGTGTGTGTGTGTGTGTGTCCATACTGCGGTTCATGAATGCTGCAGCAAAGATATAGAAATTAGAGGTAAACCCACGCAACAGGCATAATATTAACTCCTTCCTCTTTGGATAACAGTGATTTCTCTTTGGAAAAATCAATCCTAATGCCTTGGCATACAAAGATGTTTCATCATCCAAATATGCATTGGATGCATTTATACATGGATTTTACTATGTTTTCCTTTAGATTATTTATGTACATTAAAGCTGCTTTGTAATATGAACCTACAATCTATAATTCACACCAAATTTTTACTCTATATTTTTCCTCAATCATATTTAGTATTATATAAAATTATTACCTNTAAGTAAATATATGTTTGCTTTGAAATAATATGTCAGACATTTTTTAATGAAGGAACAAATATATACAATAATGCTGTTATCACACTACATATGTGATAAATTTTTGTAACATTATATAAAAATAATGTTCTATTCCTTAAGTTGAAAATCTATAATTTAATTAGTTTTTCTAGTCCTTGTTCTATTTAAAATTTGTACTAAATTTATTTTGTCATCTTATGTTTGTGTGTTTGCTCTGCATGTTCCATTATGTATATGAAGCACCCACAAAGGCCATATGATATCCTCAGAAATGAAGTTCCAGGAGGTTTTGTGCCAACATGTGGTGCTGTACTCAAACCCAGATCCTCTGAGTGGTGAATCTAATTCATTTTAATTTCTAGTTTTCAGGGAAATTTAATACCATCTACCTAGCATCCAACACTGTGAGTGTGACAGAAGAAAATAGTGAATTCAGGATGTTAATGCGTGAAGTGAAGTTTTTTAAGAATTACACGCTCATGAGCATGAAGTTCTATGTCAGGTAAGAATTTTTTTTTATTAAAAGATTTTCTGTTTATTTTACATACCAACCACAGAACACCCTCTCCTCCCTCCTCCCGCCCCCCCAGCCTTGC
>LZPO01044878.1:0-13855 GCA_001675575.1 Neotoma lepida | reverse complement strand
CAAGGTCTCCCATGGAAAGTCCCCAGAGCCTGGTACTTTCAGTTGAGGCAGATCCAAGACCCTCCTCTCTGTGCCAAGGCTGTGCCAGGTGTCCCACCATAAGCACTGAGCTCCAAAATAACCCAGCTCATGCACCAGGGATGAATCCTGATCCCATTGCCTGAGGGGCCCCTAAACAGTTCAAGCTAAACCACTGTCTTGAGTAGCCAGGGGGCCCAGTCCAGCACCAGGGGGGCTCCACTGCTATTGGTCCACAGTTCATGCGTTTCCGCTAGTTTGGCTTGCCATCTCAGTACATTTTCCAATCATGATCTCCATGTCCCTTGCTCATAGAAACATTCTTCTCTCACAGCAACTAGACTCCTGGGGCTTGGGCTGGCGCCCAGTTGTGGATCTCTGCATCTGTTTCCATCTGTCTCTGGATGAGGGCTCATGGGGGCTCTATAGCTATTGGTCAACAGTTCATGCATCTCTACTAGATTAGCTGGCCATCTCTGTACACCCTCCCATCATGATCTCATTGTCCCTTGCTCATAGAAGCCACTCTCTCTTCTATCAACTGGACTCCTGGAGCTCAGCCTGGTGCCTGGCCGTGGATCTCCACATCTGCCTCCATCAGTCTCTGGATGAGGACTCTATGATGACAGATAGGGTATTCATCCATGTGAATACTCACTGGAGTATGCCAGTTCAGGCTCCCTCTCGATTATTTCCAGTAGTCTAAGGTGGGGTCAGCCTTGCGAATTCCTGGGAACTTCCCTAGCATTCTGTTTCTCCCTATTCCCATGATGTCTTCATTTATCATGGTATTTCTTTCCTTGCTCTCTTACTGTATCCCTGTTCTAACTCAAACCTCCCTTTCCCCTATGCTCACATCCTCCATCTTTTGATCTCCATTCCTCCCCCTTATGCCCAGTCTGCCCATGTAGATATCATCCAGTTCTCCTTCATTGGGCAATCTATGCGTCCTTCCTAGGGTCCTCCGTGGAGGTGTGGATTGCAGTCTGGTTATCCTTTGCTTTCCATCTAGTATCCACTTATGAGTGAATACATACCATGTTTGTCCTTCTGGGTCTGAGTTACCTCACTCTGGATGATATTTTCTAGTTCCATCCATTAGCCTGCAAATTTAATGATGTCATTGTTTTTCTCTGCTGAGTAGTACTCCATTGTGTATAACGTTTTCTTAATCCATTCTTCAGTTGAGAGGCATCTAGGTTGTTTCCAGGTTCTGGCTATTACAAATAACGCTGTTCCGAACATAGATGAGCATGTGTCCTTGCGGTATGATTGGGCAATCCTTGGATATATGCCAAGAGTGGTACAGCCGGGTCTTGAGGAAGATTGATTCCCAGTTTTCTGAGAAACCACCATATTGCTTTCCAAAGTGGCTGTACAAGATTGCACTCCCACCAACAGTGGAGGAGTGTTCCCCTGCTTCACATCCTCTCCAACATAAGCTGTCCTCAGTGTTTTTGATCTTAGCCATTCTGATAGGTGTAAGATGGTATCTCAAAGTTGTTTTGATTTGCATTTCCCTGATCACTAAGGATGTTGAGCAATTCCTCAAATATCTCTTGGCCATTTGAGATTCTTCCATTGAGAATTCTCTGTTTAGCTCTGTGGCCCATTTTCTAATTGGATTGTTAGATATTTTGATGTCTAGTTTCTTGAATTCTTTATATATTTTGGAGATCAGCCCTTTGTCTGATGTGAGGTTGGTGAAGATCTTTTCCCATTCTGTAGGCTGTCATTTTGTTTTATTGACCGTGTCCTTTGCTTCTCAGTTTCAAGAGGTCCCATTTATTAATTGTTGCTCTCAGTGTCTGTGCTACTGGTGTATTTAGGAAGTGGTCTCCTGTGCTGATGCGTTCAAGAGTACTTCCTACTTTCTCTTTTATCAAGTTCAGTGTGGCTGGATTTATGTTGAGGTCTTTGATCCACTTGGACTTGAGTTTTGTGCATGGTGACANATATGGATCTATTTGCAATCTTCTACATGTTGCCATCCAGTTATGCCAGCACCATCTGTTGAAGATGTTTTCTTTTTTCCATTGTACAGTTTTGGCATGTTTGTCAAAAATCAGGTGTTCATATGTGTGTGGATTAATGTCAGGGTCTTCAATTCAATTCCATTGGTCCACATGTCTCTTATGCCAGTACCAAGCTGTTTTCATTACTACAGCTTTATAATAGAGCTTGAGGTCAGAGATCATGATGCCTCCAGAGGTTGCTTTATTGTACAGGGTTCTGTTAGCTATCCTGGGATTTTTGTTTTTCCATATGAAGTTGAGTATTGTTCTTTCCAAGTCTGTGAAGAATTGTATAGAGATTGAAGAAGATTTCAGAAAATGGAAAGATGTCCCATGCTCATGGATGGGTAGGACTAACATAGTAAAAATGGCAATCTTACCAAAAGCAATGTACAGATTCAATGCAATCCCTATCAAAATCCCAACACAATTCTTCACAGACTTGGAAAGAACAATACTCAACTTCATATGGAACAACAAAACTGCAGGATAGCTAAAAGAACCCTGTATAATAAAGCAACCTCTGGAGGCATCACAATCCCTGACTTCAAGCTTTACTATAAAGCTATAGTAATAAAAACAGATTGGTGCTGACATAAAAACCAACAGGTAAGAAAATTTAACTCAAGTATAAGAAACAGTTTGTTGAAAGGGTACTCAAAGCATTCCCAATATATTTCTGAAACATGAAGATAATACAAATCTAATAATAATTCAAGGAAAGCTGGAGTTGAGAGTCACTGTGTTTATAAATATTAAACTTTAGCACTCAGCTTTTGAATGTTAATTTTTCTATTAAAATATTGAAAATATAAACTCAGGGAGTAAAAAATACAGTTGTGAATAAAACTGATATTTGCTTAAAGTGAAATATTAATAAATGTGAATATAAGTCAAGGAAAATCTGAGATAGCAAATATTAAAAAGGTGGTTTTTATAACCTCATCATGAAAAATGCTCTTCCTCTTAAAAACCATCCTGATAACTGGATAACTACCATTGCATTAATGAAGTCACTGGCATAGCTTTTGTGACATTTGAAATCCTATAGATTCTGAGTCTGAAGCCCATTTTTGTTCACGTGTTGGTATGCAATGAAATTCCATCTACATCCGAAATGAATCACAAATCAAAAATACTAATATTGAATATATTTACAAACCATGCAATATATTGCAAGGGGCATGACATCTAACATGTCTCACTTTCAGCAAGATTATTCTTGAGACAGAAACACAAGTGCAATAATAAATGTTAATAATAGGTAGTTATTAATTATTATATTGTGTTTAGGAAAAATGGGAAGTGCCAACTACACACCGCTTGGGCAGACAAATCTTCATATCAGTTTTGTTTTAAGATATGTGAGTATCTCTGGTTGAGAAATGGTGGTGTTATTTAAATTTTCTGTAACCAATCTGATCTTTATCAGGAGCATCTTTATCACATAACTGGTCCATTGTGTCTCATATTACAGCACTTATTGACCTTTCAGAATGCATCAAAAAGAGTAAGACTGGATTCATCATCGGGACCTGGGAGTTGCGTAATGTCAATCGTCATTTCCCCCATATCTACTATTACCCTCAGACGGAGGGGGGCATAACCAGACGTGAGTAAAATCTCCATTATCTGCCTCCCATGACCATGAAGAAAAAAATGCATATAGGAATCCTGCTATGTGGTATAAAAACAAATTAACGAATAAACAAAGAAAAATAATTAAATATAGGCATTTCTAAGGTTGGAGAAGTACAGGCATGTACATGACTTTTGTATTTTATATTAGAACTTATGGGAATGTTTCCCTGACTCAATAATTTAATGCAAAAATGGTAATATATTATGTAGTATCATAGTATCAAACTGGGATTATTATGAAAGAATTGTTTGACAATGTTGTTTTAGAAATAATACAATTAAAAATAAATATTAGATACATACAAGTAACATTATATGTACTCAAAGAGTATATAAGTTATATGATTTATACATGAATAAATATATATTACATTTATCTTATAAATTGTTATTTTTATTTACATAATATAATATGTAATGTAATATATAATTTATGTGCAATATAATAATATAANGAATACAAGCACGCATTGATAATCATTGAAAAAAGGGCATGTATTTGAAAGAGATTGTAGTGTAGTATACACTATGATCATAAAGGAAAAAAGAAAGTGGCAAAATGATGTAATTATATTAAAATATAAAAATAAACAATAAAGTAAAAAGGGGAATCTACATTATGTCCTTATGAAGAAAAAATTATTTCTTCCCAGGCCCAAGTGAATTTGATGTTTTGATAGATTTTGTCTCGAAAACCACCATCCTATTCAAAGCCCACTTTATTACTGGTTTTGGGAACCTGCGGTGGCTGACGGCAGCACTGGGTACGTAAATTTGATACGGGACAGAACTTTGTTTTCTGATTATTAATTGCAACATAGCTGTTTCCCTGCATTTCATTGCATGATGTACTGCTGTAGGAAGTTATTTACTCATGTATTTTCAAACATGATCCCAATTGTGTGAAACACAAGTTGAAATGAACAGGATAATAATTTTAACAATAATTTTAATGGTCTTGATTTTTAAATCAGCATCTTAAATTTAATGAAGTAGAAATTTATTTATTTATCTGAAGGAAGAATGTTTGACCCAACTTCAGACAGGTGTCATCATTAGGGAGGGTGGGAAGAGATAGCAGGATTTCCCAACTGATGACAATTTGATGAATTCAGACACTTTTGTATGATGAAAAGGAACATCCCTTCTGACTTTTCTTCCATGAAATGCAGCAACAGGAACAAATATCACTGAAGAAATGTGGAAAGACTATGTGAACCTGNCACGTTTCTATGAAATCCCTATTGAAAATATTAAAAATGTCTATGAAGAAGGTAAGTCAGTTTCTGTAAACTGGTCTGAAACTAGAACAAATCACAAAGATTCTTGTTTTCATTTCAGCAATGTAAAATCTTTAGAGAAAATATGAAGGAAATCCAATTATACTTTTAAATTCTCTTTTTTTTTGTTGCACCTCACAGATGTGTGCCCTAAATGGGAGCGTTGATTCCTGGTTCTTGATCATTGGAACAAAATTTTGAGGTTGATTGAATCAAGTAAACACAAAGTATTCATAGTTGTTACTCTGGAACTTCTGCACACCCCTCTGTTATCAGAAATCATTACTGGCTTCATGTGTGATTAAATGCATTGATTTCACATATTGCAAAAGTATTTTCAATAAAGTACCTAATGTGCATCATACAGTGGATTCTACCAGGAGTTGAAAGTGACTCATCACGCCATCATGTACAGGAATTTTGAAACCTAGCATCTAGAAATTTATAAAGATCCTAGGAATATCAGGTATTTTATTTTTTCTGTTTGTTTTTTTTTCAGAAATTTTTCAAAAATATCTTAAAGGAACACATAGTGTACAGTGTCACTGAGATAATGGATTCTCATATGTACATGTCTGAACTGGCTTTATTACAAATCATGGTAGGATTTTTCATAAAAACCAATCAAATATATGCATGAATGTGTATATATATGTATGTATATGTATATATATATACATATTCATGCAGCAGAAAAAATTGAAAATATTGTTTTTATGACTTAATGGTAGAATTGTTTCACAACGTGCTCATGAATATGCACATACATAAATGCATGTTGCACCAATTAATTAAGAAAGAGCAGAGAGGACATATGGAGGATATGGAGGGAGGAAAAACTGATATCATTATACTTTAATATTGAAAATAAAAGAAATAAAAATCAGTTGTTACCACTCACAAAAAAGTCTTGAAACATTGAATGTCTATCATCCCTCCTAGCACTAGATAGAGAAGGATGGAGACTGTAAAGGGAGACCTTGTCTCAAGAATAGAGTGCAGGGTGATGAAAAAAAAAACATTCTTTCACACACTTAAAAGCTTGGATACATATATATCTCTACAAACAACACACATGGTTTAATGCACACACATGCAGGAGTCAGGATGTCATCAGTAGACATGGGATCCTGCTTATGGAGGAGACATTGCCAATGCTGTGAAGAAATTCTGAGAATTTCATCAATTGTTTAAAAAAGTTCATTGAAAGTAGGTTTTTTCATACAATATATTGTGAATACCATTTCCCCTCCCCTAACTACTCCCAAAGCCTCCCTACCTTCCTACCTACCCAAATCCACACCCTTTCTGTTTCTTTCTCATTAGAATACACATCAATATTTTATTAAAGACATAAAAAACCTCCTACACCAGATTGTTCTCTGGATGTGAGTTGTTATAAGACACACAGGATTTTTGTATAGGCTGAAATAAGAGAAGGAAAATGAAAACAGCATTAGCCATGGTAACTTGAAGGTGGGTAGTGTGTAGGGTGTGTGTGTGCATCTCACAGGGCCCACCCCACCCATTGTCATGGATAGAAACAGTGTCCCTACCCTTATGCCATTCAGTGCTGAGGTTAATAATTTACACTGACATTCCTAGATTTTTTTCCTGAGTGGTGTGGATTTAAAATCATATTTTAGTATACAAATAAAGATCCCTGAGAATAGAAGAACTGTCTGCCTCAGGAATGAGTTCACTCATTGATTGTCCAGTACCAGGTGATCAGCCCTGAAATCATATACACCCAAACAAAACAGACTCAACATGCAACTTTTATGTAGACATATATGTTTATGTATATAATAATAATAATTAAAGAAGTCTGTGAATGTGAAAAAGAGTAAGGGGTACATGAGGGGTTAGAAAGAGGAGAGTGTGGGGTCAATGTTGTAACTATATTTGAATATGTTTTGTATATACATATATAAAGTATATTTATATTTTATGTTATATTATGTATTTTATATATTTCTATTTTTATAACTAATAAATATGATTGTCAATTGTTTATTTATTTACATAAATATTTAATATATTTAAATATAATTTAATATTTATATATTGATTTAAATACATATTAATTATGTTATATATCTCTATAGTAACATATAATTGTACTGTGGTGGTTTTAATAGGAATAGCCCTCTTAGGTTCATGTATTTGAATGCTTGGTCATTAGGGACAGATGCTACTTGAGAGTGAATTGAGGGTTTCCCTTGTTGCAGTACATGGGGCCTTGTTGGAGGAAGTGTGTCCCTGGGAGTGTAATTTGGGGTTTCAAATGCTCAAGCTAGGCCCAGTGTCTCTACCTGCTACCTGAGAGTCAGGATGTAGAACTCTTTGCTCCTTCTCCAATACTATGCCTGCAAGTGGTCATGCTTCCCACCAAGCTGATCATGGACTAAACCTCTGAAACTGTAAGCAAGTCCCAATGAAATGCTTTCCTTTATGAGAGTTGGCATGGTCATGCTGTCTCTTTACAGTAATAGAACATTGACCAAGACATGTACCGTAAGTGTTCTTTCCTTAGAATTAAAAATATTCTAAAAAAACAAAAACAGAAAAGGCTTTTGCTGTTTGTTTGTAAGAGGAAGTTGTCAAAGTAAATTAAGCTAAAATGGAGAGTCTAGAAAGTTCCAGAAATCAAAAATTTGAATCATCAGTGAAAAAATATTTGAAGTAGCAATCTAGTGATCATGAGGGCTTTCAAATATCCAGACAGCTGTAGAGTGCGAATGTGCTTAAATTTGTGAGGACAGCTGTAAGAATCTTTCCTATCACATAAAACTCCTGATAAATATTCACCCTGCAAGGGTGTGAACTGAGAAAAAGGAAAGGCAATTGTCTCTTCTTTCCTTCAACAACACTGGCCCTAGTCATTGTATTTAGTTTGGCCAACAGAGAACACAAATCACCCATTCATGAGAAATGCATGGCTGTATTCCCCAAATCCTACAAAAGGAAATAATAACCCAGATTGACATTTTGGAAACAGATGAGTCAATGCCCTTCAGCAATTTGAAAATTCCAGTCTCTCACTCTGGTCTGTTAACTTGCTTTATAACTTGAATTCAATCTGAAAGTAAAAGAAATAAAAGAGTACAAAAACAAAAACGAAACAACAAACAAAGCCCAGAGGTGAAATGGGTATTATTGATTAAACATGGGCACATGTGGATATTCCTGTTTAAAAATGTGGTTCTGTATTTAACTCAAAGTATGCAACATAAATGGAGGTACAGAATTTCCCACAAGATCATGGGTGCAGTATTTATCTCCCATCACATCAGCCCAGGACTCTACCTCTACAGCTATGAGTGATAAACACACATCAGTAGAAATCATGTTAAGAACAACAGCTGAAGGCAGAATCTTCTCTTTGCTGGAGCTTGCCATGTCCCCTGAACATAAGCCCTGACTAGAACAATAGTCAGGAGGCTATATTGTTTATACTCCTGTGTCCTGGTTGGCACTCTGGATTCAGGTTGCCATGGCAAATGTTTACTAAGGAGATTAGCATTATGTCATGGTTGCAGTTCAAGATTACTGAGGGAGATATGGAGGTTAACTTTTCACTGAGGGCAACAGCCATTGGTATAGGTTGCCTATAGCCAGGTGGATGAGCCACACATGATCACAACTGGGAAACACTAATTGGATTTAGTTGGTGAGAAAAAACAAAACAAAACAAAACAAAAACATGAAGTTGAGACAAAGATGGGAGATATTTGGGAAGCTGGAGGGAGAGCTTGAGGGTGGATATGACTAAGATACACTATATACTTTTTGAAAATTTAAAAACAATGTATAATCCCCCTTTCATAAAAATACACATTGCTAAGTGTGTAGAAATTTAATTTCCCTATAGATCCCTCAGTTTATCGTGATGAGATTTTCAAACGGGTTCTTCATTGTCTTTTCAGATTCACTGTTTTATTGCTATGAAGAGACACCATGACCAAGGCAATTATTAAAAGAGAAAGTGTTTAATTTTTTTTTTACAGTGTTAGAGATTTAGTCCATTTTCATCATGGCAGAGAGCATGGCAGCAGGCCTGGAGAAGGAGCAGTAGCCAAGAGCTACATCTTGATTTCTAGGGTATGAACTTAAATCTGACACCCTTTCTAAGAACACATTGTACACAGGAGCTGGAGGCATCGAGCTGGAACTTACCCAGAAGCTTCTTCCCTGAGGACTGGCTCAGATAGTATTCTTAGGTGCTATTTAAGTGTTCAAGTGAGAAAAACAATCCATAGTCCTACCCAGCTCTACAGCCAATGAGCCACCACAATGATCACAATACAAAAAAGCCCTAAAGGTGCAATAGTGCCACTTATATTTTGGGGAAACCAACAGCCGTCTTTTTTTTTAATTCTATTAATTGGATTTTTATACGTGAATGGTCTATTTATACATTTCCCATCACCAACCCATTTCAGCTCCTCCTGTGTCTCCCCACTCCCTCTCAAATTCATTGCCTCTCCTTTAAATGTTATTTTCAAATACATACACACATAAATGTATGTTTGTATGTGTGAGACTAAATCAATAAATACAAGTGACCATGGGATTCCCATCCCAAATTATATGTCTACATATACAATACCTACATCTAAGGCTTAGAAATTCCACAGAATAGAGAGCAGAATGATCATAGGAGAAAGATGATCAGGACACCTGCTATGATGTTGCATCTTTTCATATGTTAGGGAAGTTGTGCCAGTGAAATCTCAACAATATGGTTGCCTAAACAGGACCTTCAAAATGTCAGGCATAGTTGACATGTCAATGTCGACGTGGGAAATTTCATAAGATTTCATCTTAAATGAGGAAGAGAGATGGACAATTAGTGATTGATGAGAGAGACGGGGTGAGAGAGAGAGAGAGAAGAGAGAGTGAGAATTACTTTTCCTCAACAATGAGCCCCATAACTCTTTATCCTATAAAAGTTGGTCAACCTTAAAAACAGATATATGAGAAACACTAAACAGACTCATTATTTTCACTTATGCAGTTAATCATGTGTATGTGTATGTCTGGGGGGGTGGGGTGGGTGTAGGTAGATAGAATTATAGATAATAGATAGAAGATGATAAGTAGGTAGATAAATGGATAGATACACATTAGATAGATGTTCCAAAGAAGATTGACAGATGACATATAGGTAGGTAGCTAGATAGATCAATATATATACAGATAGATAGACAGACAGACACACAGATAGATAGATGATAGATAGATAGATGACAGATAGCTTTAACTGTCAACTAGACACAAGCTAGATTTGTGTCAAAATAGACTCTCAGTGAAGGGTTGTGTATATTATATTGGCCTTTTGGCATGTCTTAATTGTTATGGGAAGACCTAGTCCACTGAGAGTTAAGGCTCCTACTCCTTTCATTCCGCTTTTAATTTGTTAGCCTGCAGTGTCCACTGGGGATGTTGTTGTCCTACACATAATAACTCCATTTCAACTCTTAAATTATAGATATCTGTCTATATTTTAGGAAGCGTCTTCAGCCCTAAGTTTTCCTATGAGATTTTTCAAGCTGTGAACCTTGTGAGCTACAAAAATAATAATATTGGCAAAATGTATCCATTGGTTAGATTTTGTTTACTTGACACAGGCTCAAGTCATTTGGGAAGAGAGAACCTCAAATTAGGAAAATTCTCTTAAGATTGGCTTGTAGCAAAGTTTATGGGGCATTTCCTTGATGGTTCATGTAAGAGGTCATTAATTTTGAAGTGTGTATGAATGAATTCCTCTACTGCTTTTATCAGCTCAAATAAGATAATTACATACTTCTATTAATGTCAAAAATAAATGGCATTAATCTGGAAGTGATTCTGTGAGCTGAAAAAGTGATATTGCTTACAAATAGTCAAAATTACTAAAACTTTAGTGATTTCACTTATAAATAACTTTGTAAATAAAATGAGAATGGAAATCTGAATTCTTTGAATATCTCTCTATTGTTGAAAATAAGTTGTTTACAATTGGGGATTAGTTAGTCTTTTCCTGTAGTAATGAAATAATTTATTTCTTATATTATCAAACTTTTCCTTAATAATGCTGTCATGTCCACTAACATGCCTCTCATCATGACTAAATACCTTGAGTCAGATATGAAAACCATTGAGATCAAAGTGCATGACATACAATACAGTTGTTATGCAGGAAAGAGACCTTCCCTGCCTCTCAAACAGCTCATAGAAGACATTCATTCATGATTAGAGATGTGTAAACACCTAATATTTTAACCCAGTCTATATGATGTTAGAATAATTCAGCATACATGAACATGGAATATAAAGGCACCAAAACTCAAAATTATTGCTCCCCAGGCAAAGATAATTAAATAGAGTTGGAAATACATGTAATATGAAAGAAACTATGCTACTATAAAACCATATTACAGTAAGAAAAATGATGGCCAATTTGAATTCCATATTCTACAATTTTTCTTGGCTAAATTAAATACAGAATCATTTGATGATGAAAATTACTAGGTACATTATAACTGAGGAAATTTCACTATTAGTCCCTTTGGGTTTAGAGAGTTTAATCCTTTCCACTTAACTTTTATTCTTTTTACAAGTCCTGTATTTATTCTCTCAATTGTTACAGTGAGTCTCATTTATTTCTGTAAGATTTTATTGAAAAAAAAAGATATAAAATTTCAGAGATATTTTAAATTTCATTTTAATTTAGTTTTCAGTTGTTATTTGTTCCAGATGTCCATATAAGACATGCATATATGAATTATTCTTTGAAGGATGAAAGAAGAGTTCTATTCATGCATTTCAAACAAATTCACCTGGTAGTCAAAAAATATGACTATAGCTACTAAATGGGTCAATGTTAGCCCAAGAAAATTTGTATATTTTGGACAAGGAACCAACATTCAAAACTCCTGATAACCAATCACCATTTGCAGAATATTTAGTGTAGATACTGCATTTCCCTGTGAATTTTAGTTTATAAATCTCAGCTCAGCCTTGGCAATTATTGTCCTAACATTATACAGTTTTGTGTGGGACAGGTATATGATGAAACTGCTGCATATATCAGTGTCCTCTACCCTTGTGGTAAACTTTAATCATACAGAGATAGGTTAGAAAGACAGAAAAATACTTCTAGCCACATGCTTAGAAATTATTCTGAACTGCTCTGAAGGTTAGCATGGAAAACAACTGGAACATTTTTGGTGATGGACAAGATGTGAAATCTCGGACCCCACACCCATTGCCTTACTTTCTCCAGAGAAAACAAACAAACAAACCAAAAAAACCCCCAAGAAAACCACTTTCTGTCTCTGGTAAGATTTACATGTGACATACTTGTCACTGGCATTTCCCAGGAAGTCTTGGCATTAAGTTTCATTCATCCTTAAACACCCCCAGATACTGGGAACCAAGTGATCAAACATCTGAGCCTGTGGGAACACTCCCATTCCTGCCACCACATTTCCTGTGAACTAAATAGAGGCTTCAAATGCCCTTTCTGTGATTCAGCACTTAACTGTCAGTAACTCCTATTATTGTGAGCAGCTATGCATGAGAATGGCAGTCCCTTTGGTCAACTGCTTTGAATATAAACATGTAGATTGCATTTTGGTGCTCTGTCAGTCTCCATAAACAACACTACATTTCTCCTTGGGATCTAAGATCCTCTTATCCATGGAATTTGAAGTGTGTTTAGAGAACCAGGTCTGAATCATTATGGTGGAACAGGCCTCAGCACCAAACAGAGAACATTTGGCTCTATTGTACCCATATGTACATCTTAATAGGTGGTCGACATTGTGTTCTTTGGGGTTTCCAAGGGGGTCAGACCCTTAATGTCCATTCCTTAAAGTCCACATTGCACTCAGCATTGTGAAATCTGCCCCATAGAGAAGATGCTCCTTGTGGATGTCCAGGTTTCTCAAGTTCTGTTACACTTTGCTCCACTGGCAGCACTTCCATCCTCTTGGTGTCTTCTCCCTGCTGGATGTTAGAAGAGGTCAGGTCAAGGAACCAGTCCAAACTGATAACACTTTCTTTTATATTTTGTTTCTTGCTATTATTTGTCATGAAAATATTAAAGCCACTGTGCACCACATGACCATAATTGAACTTTTTCCACATGTCTCAGTTGGCAGTGAAGTATTGAAGTTGGAATTGTAATATTTCCAGATGAGATCAGTTTGTAGAGATACTTCACTGAAAATTGACCTTTAATAGTCAGTACAAATATCAAACCACTGTGGTGTCTCAGGAATATTTGTTTCTTCTTCTGCTCCAATTATTAAAATGGAGAGTGAAAAGCATGATATTCTCCACACATTCTTCTTAAATCCTTCACTGTGACAGATTGTACTTATACTTGCTTCCTAAAATAAATTACTGTAGCATCCTTCATTTAGTATACAATTTCTGAATGCCCAGAATGAACTTGCTGTTCTTAAGAGTCTATGAATAAATTCACAATGTAGATATATCTGTGTGATGAAGATATTTACTTAGTATTTAGATGGCTCTGAAAATTGAGATACTGGGAGCATAATTTCAAAAACACAGCCTGGGAACTTGATTTAATCACTGTTCTATTGCTGTGAAGAGACATCATGTCCATGAAAGCTTTTGTAAAAGAAAGCATTTAGTTGGGAGCTTACTTACAGTTTCACAGGTTTAGTTTATCATACTCCTCATGGGGAGGAACATGGCAGCTCACATTCAGACATGGTGCTGGAGAAGTAGCATAGAGTTCNATATTCTCATCTGCAGGCAATGAGAGTGAGAGAGAGAGACAGAGACAGAGATAGAGAGACAGAGAGAGACAAAGAGATACAGAGACAGAGACCCCGGACTTGGCATGCACTTTTGTTACTTCAAAGCCCATCCCCAATGACA
>LZPO01044877.1:27607-55550 GCA_001675575.1 Neotoma lepida | reverse complement strand
CCCCCTCCCAGGGAGATCCATGTATCTCTCTACTCCCATCCTCTATGCCTACCCTCTCTGAGACTATGGGTTGTAGCTTGATTATCATTTAATGGCTAGTATCCAGATGAAAGTGAATACATGCCATATTTATCCTTCTGGTTATGGGTTACCTCACTCAGGATAATTTTTTATAGTTCCATCCATTTTCCTGAAAATTCAATGGTGTCATTTTTTAACAGTTGAGTGATACTCCAATGTGTAAATATACCACATTTTCTTTGTCCATTCTTCTGTTGATGTGCATCTAGATTGTTTCTAATATCTCACTATTATGAATAGAGCAGCAATGAACATTGTTGAGCAAGTGCTCTGTAGTGGGATGAAACATCCTTTGGGTACATGCCCAAGAACAGTATAGCTGGATCTTAAGGTAGATCAATTCCCATCTTTCTGAGGAACTGCCATATTGATTCCCACAGTTGTTGTACAAGTTTGCACTCCCACCAGCAATGGAAGAGTATTTGCTTTGCTCTAGTCAGAATGAGCTGTCACTTGTACTATTAGCCATTCTGACAGATGTAAGATGAAATCTCAAAGTAATTTTGTTTTGCATTTCCATGATGGCTAAGGATGTTGAACATTTCTTTAAGTGTTTCTCAGCCATTAGCATTTGCTCTATTGAGAATTCTGTTTAGATATGTATCCCATTTTAAAATTGGGTTATTTGTTTTTTTGATATCAAGATTCTTGAGTTCTTTATATATTTTGGATACTAGCCCTCTATTGGATATGGAACCAGTAAAAATCTTTTCCTATTCTTTAGGCTGTTGTCTTGTCCAAATGATGATGTCCTTTGCCTTACAGAAGCTTTTCAATTTCATGAGGTCCTGTGTATTAGTTGTTGACTTAGTGCCTGTGTTAATGATGTTCTATTCAAAAATTCTACTCCTGTGACAATGACTTCAAGGCTATTCCCATTTTCTGTTCTATCAGGTTCATTGTACGTGGTTTTATGTTGAGGATTTGATCCATCTTGAGTTGAGGATTTTGCAAGGTGGTAAGTATGGATCTATTTGCATTCTTTTACATAAAGCCATCCAGTTTGACCCGCACAATTTGTTGAAGATTCTGTCTTTTTTTTTTCCAGTGTATTTCTGGCTTCCATATCAAAAGTCAGATGTCCATCAGTGTGTGGATTTATTTCCAGACCTTCCATTGATCAACATGTGTGTTTTGTGCCAATACCAATATGCTTTTCTTACTGTAGTTTTGTAGTATAACTTGAGCTCACTCATGGTGAGACCACCCACAGTTCTTCCATTGTGCAGAATTGTTTTATCTGTCCTTAAAAAAAACAAAAACAAAAATAAAAACAAGGACATAGAACGGCCTTATTTGTTCTTCAATGGATCTTGTAGATCTTTCTGCCAATCACTAAATTATTCTCTTCACTGTGGTTTCTCTAGCGTCTTGTATTTCATTTCAGCAACACCATTATCTCCAAGTTCAAGTACAAGTTTTCCTTAGTTAAAAGGTCCATTGCTGTCCTGGGGCAGCACTGTGGTGGTAGCTATGGTTGACTCCTGCTTTGGAGACCTATTCAGTTCTGTATTTTTATTTTATTTTAGTTTGGTTTTAAGATTATATTATAACCATATAATCTCCCACTTCCTTTTCCTCTTTCAAAACCCATTCATATATACCTGCTTTTACTCTTTCAAAGTCATGGCTCTCTTTCAAATTCATTTCCTGCTCTGTCTGTATAATCTTATTCCTATGTATCTTTTCAGGGCTGACCATTTGGTACTGGATAAGCAACTGGTAAGTTCTTCACCAGAGAAGACTATTTCTTCTTGGAAGTCTTAATTATGACTCTTCATTCAATCTCTATTCCATAAACAGAGATCTAATGTCATGTAGTCTGAGGCTATTACACTTCTTCCCTTTTCTTTCCTCATGTCCCCCATTGTTATTCTATCACAAGAATGTCTGTTCATATTATACTCTCCTTTATGAAATTATATCCTGCTTTGTTTATGTGGTTTNGATGTAGAAGTTTACTTGGTTATTAAGGCCCAAATCCTACATCATTTGCTTTGTAAATGTTAACTGTTTTATAGATATTTAATAAATGGATGAAGGAACTAATGAGAATGAGCAATAGGAATTAGGTATTTGGCATTCCAGAAGGCATGGATTAATTACTTGAATTGCTAATGTACCTTGCCTTNTGTAAATACTGGAGTGTCAGGAAAAGGGCAACAGTGAAATCTGGGCAACCATCAGATAATTCCTTACCAATTTTAAGCATCAATTCCCTTATGTATTCTAGTTGGCNAAAATTGTAAGTAATAAGTTCAAAGCCTGGGAGATAAATAAAATTAATGCAAATGGTATTTCTTATAAAATGACAATAGCATGTTACTATTTTTCATGGACATGTATGCACATACAAGCAGTAAATAAAAGCACAGGTAGTTCCTCAATGGGCACTGCTATTTGTCATCTTTTGTTACTTCAACATTGTTCTTATGTTTGTTCAAAAACAATTAGCTAAGATGGAGTCTCAATTAGGTAAGATAATTATATTAGCTTATATAAGGTAGATTATATCGCTAATATTTTGAATTTTAATCCAAATGGATTAAANTTTAATGGTTTATATTTATATTTTAATATCCCCTTGTAAAGTAAAGTTTTCAGAAGTCCTTATTTTTTCTTTAGCAACTTCACCATATTACAGAAATGTGCTATAGGTGGAAATAGTCACAATTCATATATTAATGGAGTTAAAAATCACAAGGGATGGAATTATTTTATATTTAAATAAATATTTGGTCAATGGTGCATTATAATTCCTCTTTAACCAAAAAGTTCTGTTAAAATTTTATAAGCTCACTATTTAGAAAAAGAAAAGTTCATTTTAACAAATGAGAGATTTTAGTAAGCTTATGAGATGTGTTAGTGATGAAGTAGTATTGGTGTAGTAATTTAGGGGAAATCTACAGGCTACGATTCACACAAAGTCATATATCTAGACTCTGCCATCAATCTTAGGTGCAAAATTGCTGTATTCAATTTAGGCCAGTTACACATGGGACTAAGAAAAGGGGAGAAAATAGAATGCCTATATTTGGAAGAACTGACTGACCCTATGCATGTATATCTTCTTCCCTCCAAGAGAAATAACTTAAAAAGAAACAAGAAGCAAGTTCTGTTTATGAGACATGATGAAATTTCTTTAAGGAGCTCGAAAATTCCCAAAGTACATAACTTATTCAAAGTTTCTCCAGAACAAGATTCTTGAAAATAGAATGTCTTCTTTTCTCTGCTGCTCAGTTACTCAAAGCAAGTGCTTGCTATCAGCATTGTCCATCTATAGAGAAACACTCGTCAACTTCTACAAGATTATTTATAGAGAGAAACACACTCAGAACTAAGAAGATCAAAATCTCCAAATTAAAAGAAGTTACTGATTATCCAGAACAATTAATAATGATAGATTTNATCTATCATTATTAATTGTTATTATTATCTATCATCCTTAATTCTGAAAATTTGGTGCTCTAANTATGTAGAAAAGATTATAAAACCAGAGTGTAACAATCACAACACATACAAAGGAATATACTAAGTGTGAGTACTTTTCTTCTGCANTTTATTTTTATTGGCAACAATGCACACTGGAAGATGGAGAAGTGATGTCATGGCATCCTTGGTGAGTATTATTTAGTATTATTATTATATAGATTTTTATGTAAAATTCCTATAACCTGAGTCAATAAATCATTTTAAAAACTTGAAACAAAAGGAAGGGGAAATAACCTCAAACCAACAGGTGAAGAGAAGTTTCTAGACACTAGATAAATACCAGGTTCAGAGTAGTACAGTGTACTAGGAGCAGAAAGATGGAGGATAGATCCAACTATATAAATTGGTTCAATAAATCATAGCTCACAAATAGAGACCAATAAATGTCATACATGGTTATTTTTGACAATCATAGATCCTTAAGTAAAATCTAAAACAAAACAAATGAAGATTAAATGGGCTGGATAATAACAATGATGACTCCATATATTTATCTCTGCATTTGCATACATAAAACTCTGAAGGATTAAACTTTAAAATTTAAATATCAATAATATTTTTTTTCCTCAGGACCAGTGCTATAGCTCAGGGTTATAACACTTGCCTAGTATGTGTAAAGCCCCAAGTTTGATCACCAGTACTGAAATAAAAATTAAAAATGTTTTTCACTGAAATGACAAATGCTTTCTCTTCCATTACTCATTTCCAGTGAGCATCTATCAATTTATGCTCAAGCAACACATCAATATTTTGTGGTTGTTTGGTTTGGTCCTCAGAAGGCTGCATATGTCACCCATACCTTTTTATTCTGCTCATGTACCCTTAAACCTCTACAGTGTTGTTTCAAGTTCTTCATAAAATTGTTATTCGCCAAATGCCTCTCTTGTAGCAAAAGTCAACAGATGCCTCATTATTATCCATTCTACTCCTGTCATTTAATATTATTAGTTACTTCCCTAATCTTTAAATNGTCTCTCCTTTGACTTCTCTGGTAGTACGTTCTCCTTGCTTCCTTCCTACCATTCTGTAGCTGTCTTTGTTTCTATGCTTTCCTCCTTTGCCTGTAACATTAGTGTTTTCAACATTGCATTGAGTTGAGAGTAATGTGATTTTAGCTTATAAGCTCAACACCCTTTTCCTGAGACAGGCCATAAATTTCTATAAACTGAATGTGGTATCTATATTTTTGTTCAGATTTCTCTTTTTGTCTAACAACCTTTTTTTAAGTCTTTAAAGACCATTTTATTTTTTTCAAGCATAACATTTTATTGATTATTTGGGAATTTCATGTCATGCACCACAATCACACTCATTTGTCAGTCCTCCAAGGTCCCACCCTTCTTTATGACTCCTTGCCTCTTTCCCCGAAAAAATGAAGAAGGAAAAAAATAAGTCCAATTCGTGTTGCCTACATACTCACTGGAGTGGAGCGTGGTCAAACTCCCAGTGGCCAGCCTCTTACAGAGAACTGAATCCTTCCTNACCCTGCACCTCTGCCAGAAGCCTTCAATTGTGCAGAGCTATACTTCAGCATCCTTATCACAATTTTTTAAGCATTCTCTTCAATGACTTTCTGTCTATGCTGTTACTTTNCTGGGGGGCAGGATTAAGATTAGGGGATGTCACAGAAGCCTTGTATGGCCCTCTTCCTCAGCTGTGTGTCTGTCATTATTGATACCACTGCAAAAGTAGATTCCTTGCCTTTTACGATCAGCAGGAGCCCAGACCATGTATATCCACACGCTCCCCAGCGTCAGCCAATGCCACGGACCTCAAAATGATCTCCAGCNGCAGTACAGACCATGTAAATCAACACAGCCCTCTGTCACAGCACAGGCCACAGATACCATCAGAGCCCTTGGAAGCAGCACAGGCCAAGGACATCAACACAGCCTCTGGGACAATACAGGCCACAAACACCAATATGGTCTCCAGTGGTAGCCTGGTCTATGTATGTAAACATTGCCTCCGGGGGCAGTACAGACCATGGATACCCTCATGGCCTTCAGTGGCAACAAGGCCCATGATAGCAATATGACCCCAAGTGGCAGAACAGACCATAGATATCCATCTGGCCCTTGGTGGTAATATAGGCCATGGCTGCAGGGCTGCAGCAGGACCACAGACCACAAAAGAGACCTTGGCAGCAGTACGGACCATGGACAACAACATGGATTCAGGTGGCAGTGCAGGCCACTCACATCAAGGTGGTCCCTGATGGCAGCATGACCCAAGGATATTAACATGGGTTCAGGCAGCAGCACAGACCAAAGACATCCANATGGCCTTTGGTGGTAGGTAATACAGGCTACAGACGTCAACACAGCCCCCAGCTCCTGCAGGANCATGGATATCTACATGAACCTCGGGCAGCTGACCACAGATACCAACACAACCTCCGGAGACANCACAGACCATAGAGGTCTTTCGAGGAGGTCCAATCCAGAAAATGAACCATTTCTTCATCTCGGGTATCCTGCTGTTGCTCAGAACAAGGGCAATCATGCAGCTGGGCAGCAAGTTCTGGGGCAGAATCTGTACAAGCTCCAGGCTGCTGCCTACCACCCATGTTGTCCCCATCTAGTTCCACCTCTTCCCACTGCACACCCACCATTCCGTTCCTCCATCTTTTCCATCTCTCCATTGCATATTCATTCATCATAGTGGCATTGGAAACTGCAGTGTGTCACACAGTGTTTTTTTTTTTTAAACCTAATAGCTTTACTTGCAAATATTCAATGGTTATTGGTTTGGTTCAAGGTAATGATATCTGAAGCACCGTAAATACTGGACCATTGCCGAGACTCATCTTGGATATGCCACTGTTGCCCAGAGTTGGGGTGATGTTGGGACTAGGCAGGGTGTCCAGGCTAGGTTCTGTATGAGCTCCCGACTGCAGCACACCTCCCCACCCTCAGTGATTTCCACTCTTGTCTCACAATCTTAATGCCAAATCCCAAAGAAATAAGTCCATTGGGTGAAACTGGGTTGACTATCTTCATCCTTGCNTCCACACAGATGTAATTATTTAGAAATTTCTGTCTCAATTTTGTAGATTTTTTCCTTATTTATTCTNCATGAGGTTGGTATAACAATATTACTCTTACTTTTCTTGAGTTGGCTCCAGCTCAGCATTTCTATCACCACTGCCTTTGTACAAATCTTTCAATAANTCTTCCATGCCTCTCATAGTGACAGAATGACTTCCAAATGACTCCCAGTATCCATTCCTCATATACATCCCACAATATCATAATACTCATGAGTGCTATAGAGACCTTCCTAAAATATATACTTCCCTTTTCATCCATATTTAACACATCTTGTATTGGTTACTTTTCTATTGGAGTATAAAATATCATGATCAAAAGAAAATAACAGAACAAAGAGTTGATTTGGGGTTATTGTTCCAGAGAGATAAGAATCATGCTTCCATCATGGCTAGGAAGCATGGCAGCAAGCAGCAGCCATGGAGCAGGAAGCTGAGAGGAAGTGCATGTCCTCAACTGCAAGTACAAAGTATAGAAGGCAACANGGAAGTATGTCAAAGCCTGTCCCCAATGACATATTTCATACAGCAAGACTGCACCATCTAAACCCTTCAAACAATGCCACCAAGTGTAAAGCAAACGTTGAAAAACAAGGGCTCAATGGGGGAATGTTTCTTATTCAAATCAGCACATCTCACATTAGCCCTCAGTAAAAACTCTCATTAAATATAGGGTTTGAACTTTTATCCTTTTCTCCAGTGAGGACTCACCATTTTCCCTCTGTGTAGTCNGAAGGCTTCTCTGGTCCCGCCCGGCCCCACGGTCCCACAGCTGCTTATAAAATAATCATTCAGAGGCTTAATATTATTTACAAACTGTATGGTCTATGGCAGGCCTCTTCCTAGCTAGCTCTTATATCTTAAATTAACCCATTCCTATTAATCTATATTTTGCCAAGTGTTCTGTGGCTTACCAGTCTCCTGGCAGGTTGTTCCTTGGGCGGCAGGCTGGCATCTCTCAGACTCTGCCTTTCTTCTTCCTATCTCTCTCTTGGATTTCCCGCCTGCCTCTAAGATGCCTTGCCATAGGCTAAAGCAGCTTATTTATTAACCAGTAGGAACAACATATATTCACAGCGTATAGAAAGACATCCCAACACCTCTGATTCTTGGATCCTATCACATTTATACTATTTCCAATAAATATCAGAACAGACCAGCTTTCCAAATGCCTGTTGTACCTTCTACTCCCCCTTGACTCCTCTTACCGATCTTCCTATGTTCATTTAATCACTTCAAAGAAGGCTTCCATACTTTCTCATTGCTCTGACAACATAGCAGACAAAAGCAAATTAAGGGAGGAAGTTTATTTGGGGCTCAGCTTTTCAGAATATTTTAGTCCTTCATGATGGGAAAGGTGTAGCAGCAGGCGTGGCTCAGCACATGTTTGCAAGAGCATAAGGTAGCTGGTCAGACAGCAACAGCCNAACAGGAAGCAGAGGCAGGGCCCTACTGGGTCATAGTCATCAAAGGCCTGCCTTAATAACTTTTTTCTTACAACCGGGCACCATAGCCCCAAGGTTTCACAAACTCTGCCTGGGCACCGAGTATTCAAACATACAAGCCTGGTGGGACAGATCAGATTCAAACCATAATAGTTTGTAGAATCAAATTTATAATTTTGACTACTGGCAAGTTTCTTCTACCACATTGTGACATCTTCATGGAGCACCTGCATTTCTTATTCCTGTAAGGTAGAACAGGCATGTTGATTTAGGGCGAAAAGAAATGCTGAGGTCATATGCTAATAATATAATACAACTTCCTACATAGCTTAGTATCCCACACAATATTTAGCTGGATAATAATGCAGTTAAGAGAATGGATAGGTTTTTATCAAAAATGAAGAGAAGACTTACTCTTGAAATTGGCATNTGAGATTTATATACAAAATTTAGTAGTTAAAAACTCAAGGCTTCATCATATGTGTTTTCAAAAGTTAGCATTCTAATACTAAAGAGTATAAAGTTCAATTTTATTTAATTAATTGAGTTATTAATTGCAGAACTACTAATTATTAAAATGACAAGCTCACTAATCCAAGAAGACAATGATTATCTGGAACATATGACATGTTAAGAATCAGATGCAAGTGCACTTCAGTTCTCAACATCTAAATTACAGGGTACTTTGTATTAACATGATCTACATAGAGAACTTCTCATATGGGAGAGAGAAATGAATTTGCTATTGAATCTTCTGACTTCTGCTTCCCTGTGGTTAATTTTCACCTAACAGTATGTGGTAAAATCAAATGCAGTTTTTAGTCATTCTTGGCTGACATGGTAGTTTAAAAGAAGGCTACCCGCTGAATTGGGAATGAAAAAAGTATTGATTGAATGTAGCAAAATCGATCAGACCTTTTAATGTTTTACATCTGTTTGTTTCCTACTACATTTCAAATGAGTTGACTAATTTGATCAAATTTCCTGCACTTCACTTTTAAGCATCAAGATAAAGGAAGGCCAATTACAGGAGAAAATTTCCAGTATGCAAGATTTGTCTCCAGGAAACTCTTCATCTTTACATGAGATGAGAACTTTTTTTGAGCTAAATTATAAAATAGATCCAATGTGTGTGTCCTCAATGACAGCATATGATTTCTTCTCAATTTCCTCTCTGTGTGGTATCTTTTCCCATGAACAGGTCAGACACATTTCTAGTCAGAACTTGAAGGTCTATCTCCCTCCTGCCTCAAAAGTGTAAGCAACAATGGTAAGATAAAGATGTGTTCACAGATAGAGGCAGCTTTCCTGCTACACTGTGAAGCCCCCCGCCCCGAGTTCCCTGTTTTTGTGTGGGCCATTGTGGTAAATTATTCACAAAAGCATAGGAAATAGATTTAATATGTCATCAACTTTTCCATCTCAAATGAGCTAAAAAAACCTAACTACCTTGTTAATTTGAAAATTATGTAAGGATTCACAATTTCAGAGTAGGACACNTGACCTATACTTATGTTTGATGATGAGGATTGCTACTTATTGATGTCACTGGTTCCCAACAGACAGTGTCTCCCATATATATCACCTAAAACAAAAAGCAAGCCTGCATATTCTTATTTTAGCTAATTCCTTTAAATTTCTGTTTAACTTATTAATATCATTATTATTATTAGTAGTAGTAGTATTTTTACTATTGCTTTTGTGAGAATATATCAGAGGAACCAACAGACATGGAGAAAATCTTTGGCACATGTACTTCAGACAAAGGGAAAATTAAATATAGAAACCCACCTCCCAAACAATATACAGGCCAGTCAACTGGAATGTTCTCGAAAGGACAAATATAAGTGGTTGATAAATATTTTCTAAAGTGTCTAACATTTGTAGTCGTTTGGGGAAATGCAAATGAAACCTACTTTGGGACTCTATCTGATCCCAGTCTGAATGGCTATCACCAAGAAAAGAAATGACAAATGCTGGTACAGATATTAAAATAAAATTAAAAATGAATAAATAAATAATAGAGAAACACTATTCCCTGTTGGTAGGCGTGTAAGCTGGTATAGTTACTATGGAAATGAATGAGGAAGTTTCCCAAAGAACTAAAATTGATCTACCATATGACCTAGCTATACCACTCTTGGGCATATACCCAAAAGACTATATCACACCCCAGAGATACTTGTACCTGAATGTTTATTCCTGTGCTTCACAATAGCAAAGAAATAAAATCATCTGAAAGGTCTTTCAACAGATGAATTAATGATAAAATCCTGGCTCATATACACAATGTAATTTTATTCAGCCATAAACAAAAATGAAATCATGAAACATGCAGGAAAATGGGTAAAACCAGAAAATTTTATATTAAATGAGGTACACCAGGCTCAGATAGATGACCACCACATTTTCACTCATATTCAGATGCCAGTTTCTAATTTTAATATGATTGTAATTATNCAGAACTGAGTGTGGTAAAGTACATGAAATTAAAGAGGGNTCCACAAGAGGTGAAGGAGGCTTTATGGCATGGGTGTCGGGGAGAGTAACAGATGTGACATGGAAGTGCAGAGGGAATGCTGGAGGCAGAGNGGTAACAGCAGGGATGAGAGACAGTGAGATGGAGAGGAGCNAGCGNCAGGGAAGTTCAGCCAAAACTAAGCCCTTGTGAAACCACCATAAGGAAACCTGTTACTTTGGATGCTAAACAGTAAAATCAAATTGAATAAAATGGAAACCAAAAAATTATTAATCCTTAACCAATAAATAATATTACACAAGTTACAATGAAATGTTATTCATTTAATCTTTTTTTTTTAACTAGGTTATATTTCATGCAAATTGTTCTCATTATGAGCCCCCTCCCCCAACTCCTCCCGGATCCTCCCCACCTCCCAGCCCACACAAATCCACAACCTTCCTTGCTATCAGAGAAAACGAACAGGCACCTAAAAAATAATAAAACTGATAAAATAAAAACAAATGAGCCTAAATAGGGCAAAACAAAGGAACAACAACAAATGAGACGAAGAAAANGCACAAGAAACACATACAGACACAGATGCACTCACACTGGCAAACACAAAATCCCCTGAACACATAAAATTAGAAACCATATCATATATGCAAAAGACATGAAGGGTAAGAAAGAGAACTCCAGACCAAGCATTATGAGAGGGGGAAAAAAACCAAACAAACCCAAAAACAAAAAACAAAAGACAACTTAAAAATCACCTTTGAGCTTATTTTGCTTAGCCCATCTACTGCTTGGTATGGGGCGTGGCCAAAACAGTAGTTTGTAAAACCTGTGAAACTTCATTGGAGAAAATCAGTTTTTGCTTTCCAGTGGCTATCAATTCGAGATAGCTTCTGGATTAGGATTGGAACTTGTGTCTGTTGTGGGATGTCTTTCTGTATGCTGTGAATATGTATGGCTCCCATTGGATAATAAATAANGCTGCTTTGGCCTATGTCAAGGCAGCTTAGAGGAAGGCGGGGAATCCAAGCAGCTATACAGATAGAAGGGCAAAGTCGGGGAGACACCAACCTGCTGTCCAAGGAACAACATGTAATGGGACGCAGGTAAAGCNACGGAAAATGTGGCAATACATAGATTAATAATAATGGGTTCAGTTAAGTTGTACAAGCTAGCTAGCAAGAAGCAAGAAGCCATAGGCCATATAATTTGCAATTAGTATTAAGCCTCTGAGTGATTATTTTATAAGTGGCTGCAGGACCTCGGGGCGAGATGGGACCAGAGAAACTTCCAGTTATATGTGTCCACTTTTCCTTTCATTACTAGGGCCCTATCTAGCCCAGACTTATACAGGCCCTGTGCATGCTGCAACAGTCTCTGTGAGTTCATGTATGCATCTGTCCTGCTATTGGTAGGGGTGAAGGCTTCAGGTAGGCACCAGCTCCACTTCCTCATAGTCAATGAATTGTGTAAGTAGTATGTTCAGCAATATGGCTTTACCATCACCTTGTGGAGAACAACCAATATCCTTGGCAATAACTTGGGTTGTTTAGGGGTTCCAGTGGGGCCCCACTTGGCCAACATCTCAAATTCGATTTCCCCTTCCAAGGGTGATCCAATCCTTCCCCTAGTCCCTTATTCTATACTTAACCTCTGGTTAAATGGACTCCTGCCTGATTATTGAAGACTTGATAGCTAACACCCACATATAAGTAAATATACTCCATATTTGTCTTTTTGAGTCTAGGTTTTCTTGCTCTCGGTGATTTTTTTCTACCTCCATCCTTTTACCTGTGAATTTCATGATTTTATTTTTTATAACAGCTGAGTGATATTCCACTGTGTAAATGTACCTTATTTATTTAATCTGTTTGTCCATTGACAGAATCTCGTTTGTTTCTAATTTCTGGCTATTATGAATAAAGCAACAATAAATATGGTTGAGCATGTGTCTCTAGTAGAATGTAGTATTCTTTGGGTANATTCCCAAAAGTGGTATAGCTGAATCTTTAGGTAGATATATACCCAAATTCCTAAGGAACCACCACTCTGAATTCCACAGTGTTGTTCAAGTTTGCACTCCCACCATCAATGCATGAGTGTTCCTCTTACCCCATAAGAACTCATAGGAATGAGCTGCCATTCATTTTATTGATCTTGGCCATTCTGACTAGTGTAAGATGAACTCTCCAAGTACTTTTGATTTGTATGTTCCTGATGGCTAAGGATGTTNTACATTTCTTTAAGTGTTTTTCTGCCATTTGTGTGTCCTCATTTGAGAATAGTGTTTCAATCTGTACTCCATTTTCAATTATTTTTTTTCTTGATGTGTGTTTTTTCTTTGGATTTTTTGAGACAGGAGTTCTCTGTGTTGCCCCGGCTGTCCTAGAACTAACTCTGTAGACCAGGCTGGCCTTAAACTTACAGAGATCTGTCTGCCTCTGCCTCCCAAGAACTGGGATTAAGGCATGTTCCACCACCACCCAGCTGATGATCAGTTTTTAAAGTATTAACATATTTTAGATATTAGCCCTCTATGCGACGTATAGTTGGTAAAAATCTTTCCTCATTTGTTAGGCTGCCACTTTATCTGAATGATGATGTCCTCTGCCTTAACAGAAGCTTTTGGTAAAAATCTTTCCTCACTTGTTAGGCTGCCACTTNATCTGAATGATGGTGCCCTATGCCTTAACAGAAGCTTTTCAGTTTTATGAGGTCCCATTTTTAATTGTTGTTCTTAGTGCCTGTGATATTGGTGTTCTCTTCAGAAAGCCTTGTCCTGTGCCAATTGTTCAAGACTATTTTTTACGGTCTTTTCTAACAGATTCAGTGTGTCTGGTCTTATGTTGAGATCCTTGATCCATGTGGACGTGAGCTTTGTGCCCGGGGATAACTATGTATCTATTTGCATTCTCTACATGAAACCTTCCAGTTTGAACAGCTGTTGTTAAAGATGCTGTCTCTTTTCCAGTGAGCATTCATGGCTTCTTTATAAAAAACCAGATGTCCACAGGTGTGTCTGGTTTTATGCCAATATCGTACTTCTTATTACTATAACTCTGTAGTATGTTGATATTGTGGATTGTGAAACATACAGGAGTACCTTTATTATTCAGGGTTGTTTAATCCATCCTGAGTTTTTCATGTTTCCAAATGAAGTTGAGTATTGTCCTTTCAAGATCTGTGAAGAATTGTGCTAGAATTTTGATGAGGATTGCACTGAATCTGTAGATTGCTTTTGGTAGGGTGGCCGTTTTTTCTATGTTAATCCTGTTGATCCATGAGCATGGGTGATATTTCCATCTTCCTATACCTTCTTCAATTTTTTTCTTCAATATCTTAAAGTTTTTATTATACAAGTCTTTCACTTGCTTGGTTAGAGTTACCCCAAGATATTTTCTGAGACTACTCTGAAGAGGATTGTTTCCCTGATTTCTTTCTCAATCAGTTTGTCATTTGTATAAAAGAAGGCTATTGATTTTTGTGTATTAATTTTGTATCCTGCTACTTTGCTGAAAGTGNTTATCAGTTATAGGAACTACCTGGGCTATTTTTAAGGTCACTTATGAATACAATCATATCATCTGCATATAAAAATACTTTGACTTCTTCCCTTGATCTCCTGCAGTTGTGTTATTGTGCTAGCTGACTTCAAGTACTATATTGAATAGGTAAGGAGAGAGTGGATATTCTTGTTTTGTACCTGACTTTAGTTGAAATACTTTGAGTTTCTCTCCATTTAGGTTGATATTGGCTGTGGAGTTGCTCTAATCTGCCTTTAGTATGTTGAGGTATGCCCCTTGTATTCAGAACTTTTATCATGAAGGGGTGTTGAATTTTGTCAAAGGCCTTTTGCATCTAATGACATGATCATGTGGATTTTGTCTTTCAGTTTGTTCATATGATGAATTACTTTTTATCAGTTTTTGTATGTTGAACCATCCCTGCTTCTCTGAGATGAAGCCTACTGGGTCACAGCAGATTATCTTTTTTTGTGTGTTCTTGAATTCAGTTTGCAAGTATTTTATTGCATCTATGTTCATAAAGGAAATTGGTCTGTAATTTTCTTTCTTCACTCAGTTTTTATGTGGTATAAGTATCAGAGTAATTGTGNCCTTGTTGAAAGAATTTGGCAAAATTCTTTCTATCTTGTGGAATAATTTGAGGAGTATTGTCACTAATTTTTCTTTGAAAATCTAGTAGAATTCTGGGCTAAAACATCTGGCCCAGGGCTGTTTTGGTTAGGAGACTTTTAGTTACTTCTATTTCATTAGAGATTATAGCTCTGTTTAAATTGCTTATCTGATCTAGATTTAACTTTGGTAAGTGATATATACTAAAAAGATTATCCATTTCTGTTTGATTTTCCATTTGGTAGAGTATTTGTTTTTAAAGTATGTTCTTGTGATTCTCTGGAGTTCCTCAGTGTCTGTTGTTAGGTCTCCTTTTTGTCTCTAAGACTCAACTCCTTGTTTCATTGATTCTCTGTTTTGTTTGTTGTTGTTGTTTCTATTTCATTGGTTTCAGCCCTGAGTTTGATTATTTCTCACTATCTACTCCTTTTGGGTGTTATTTCATCTTTTTTGTTCTGGAGCTTTCAAGTGTGCTGTTAAGTTACTAATATGAAATCTCTCCAATTTTTTAATGTAGGCACATAGTGCTGTGAACTTGCCTTTTAGAACTGCCTTCCTTCTGTCCCAGAAGTTTTCATTTTCATTCAATTCTAAAAACTTTTNATTTCATTCTTAATTTCTGTCTTTATCTATTTTTTATTCAGTAGTGAGTTGTTCATTTCCCATGAGTTTGTAAGCTTTCTGTTGTTTTTATTATTGATATCCAACTTTAATCCATAGTAGTCAGATAGGATGCAGGGTATTGTGTCAATTTTCTTGTATCTATTGAGACTTGCCTTGTGTCCAAGTACAGTCTTCCTTCCTTCCTCCATCCCTTTGTCTCATTGGGCAACACCTGAGGCAGTATCTCTCTGGAAACTAATTTAATATTTTCAAATCAGCAATGTCTCCTAGATTCTGTTTTCTGGACTTCAAATCATATGTGATATTTTAGAATGCATAAGGAAACCTAAAAACTCAACAGCAGAAAAGGGAAGAAATACATTGTCAAATGAAAAATAAATCTAAACAGAAATTTCCTAAGAGAAGACATAAAAATGATGATAGAATGAATTAAACATGTTCAATGTCAAGGGAATATAAGCCAAAATCACAATGAAATATGATCACATACTATTAAGAGTGATTATTATAAAAAGATTCAACATAGCAACCATTGGTGAAGAAGTGTAAAAAGGGGAACATTTGTACACAGTGGGTGGAAATCTGAATTAGGACTGCTCTTAGAGAAGAGAGTATACAATCNTCTTAAAAATAATTAAGAAAAGGGGACTGGAGATATGGTTCAGTGGTTAAGAGTTCTTGGTATTGAGGACCCAAGTTCGGTTCCCTGTACCNACATCCAGCAATTTACAACCATTTTCTCCTCCATCTCTGGGGAACCCAGTGCCTCTGGCCTCTGCAGACACCGGAACTTACATGCACATGTCCATCCCCCAAACACACACAATTTAAAAGTAATAAAAATAAATCTTTAAAAATGAAGTTCTCCAATACAAACAAATGAAAAATATCTATTCAAAGAAAAAGAATGATTACCTAATTTCCTATTAAAGTTTTATGAGGCTCACATGTACAGGTATTCAGCTTGTGTCCTGTTCTATGGAATTCTGCAGAGGTGAGCAGGGACTTAAATCTAAATTACTCNTCTATGTCCCTATAGGTCTTTAAACAACCAGATGAGATGTGACTTTAAAACTACATAAATGTGTTTCATAGTATGTATAATAATGTGTTGATCTTTTCCCTACTTATTTCATACTTGTACTTTGAACTGTGGTTGCTTTTTTCTCTCCATAAATTTTGTGAGAAATAAATCTAAAATAGTTGTCTCTTTTATCTCTACAGGTAAGTGTGCATGGAAATCTTGATAGTTACATTTTCATTTTGTGCAGATCTAATCTGATGTGACATGAGATGCTGTAAACCAATCTTCTTCCTAATTTGTCAGGTGATTNCTCACCAACCCCTTAGAAAATAAATTTCTTGTTCATTTAAAAAATTTAAAACTTAGGCAAATAATTTTTATAGGGTATTTTCATTCAAATGTTACTGTTTTTATTATTGTAAGCTATATTTTAACACTTACTATTCANGCACTGGCAATTGATTTTTTTTTAAATCACCTTTCCTATTCTGTTTTTTTCAGAGAACGTGAACAACGTTTTACTTAGCTGAGAGCACTAACTAATTGAAACTTTAAGATTCAAATTCATTCAGTGGTTCTTTTTTCAAGACATTCCAGAATCCTGTCAAGCCTAGGAAGGCTAGCTACTCCACTGATTTCAATTTTGTTTTATATATTTTTAGCAATCTATTATACTTTTTATTAAGAAATTTTTTATTCATTTTACATACCAATCACAGATTCCCCTCTTCCCTCCTCCCACCCCTCCAGCCTTTCCCCCATCCCCCATCCCCTCCTACAAGAAGGTAAGGCCTCCCATGGGGAGTCAGCAGAGCCTGGTACATTCATTTGAAGCAGGTCAAAGCCCCTCTCCCTGCATGCATCAAGGCTGTGAAAGGTGTCCCACCATAGGTAATGGGCTCCACAAAGCCAGCTCATGCAGCGGGAATGGATCCTGATCCTACTGCCAGAGNGCCCCCTTAAGCAGATCAAGCTANACAACTTTTCTTAATGCACTTCCAATATATTTTTCATTAAATTTAACTCTAGAGATTCCCTTGNCTTTAAGTTGTCCCATGAAAAAGACATTTCTTAAAAAACCAATGTTCNGTTCCCATTTAGGAATAACACCNCTGTGTGAAATGANCCCCAGAGGGAGAGTTCCTGGAAAGCAGGGGCCACTGACATTTTGTGGATCAGGGGTCTCTGGGGAGTAGGGTCTCTGAGCCTTCTTGGGCAAAGCTCTCTGATGAAGTGGCTATTTAAGCACCCTGAAGCAGAGCTCTTTGGATTGTGGTGGGAGAAAACTCTTAAGGCTGGTGAAATAGTGCTTTGAAGGGTGAGAGAATCCCTGAACCCTTCTTGGGCAAGGCTCAGAAAAAGTGGTAATACTTTAAAAAAATATATATATGTATATATATATATACATCTATATATATAATTAAATTTATTTTACATACCATCCATAGTTTCCCTTCTATCCTCTCTCTTTTTCTCCTCCCTTCTCTCCTCCCCAATCCACTCCTCCTCNGTTTCTGTTCAGAAAGGAGCAGGCTTCCCATGGGTACTAACAAAGCATGGCATATCAAGTTGAGGTAGAACTAAGCTCCTTCCCTGCCTTANGTCAGTCCCATGCAAGCTCCCTGACTGTTGGTTCAGACTCTGTGAGCTCCCATGAGCCCGGGTTAGTTGTTTCTGTGGGTTTTCCTGATATACTTGACCTCTCTGATTTGTACAATCCTTCCTCCCTCTGTTCAGCTCTGATTCCCGCGGTCAGCCCAATGTTTGGCCATGGCTCTCTGCATCTGTTTCCATCAGTTACTGGATGAAAGCTCTCTGATGACAATTGGGGCAGTCACCAATCTATGAGTACAGCAGAATATTGTTAAACATCATTATGTTGACTTTTTTGCCAGTCATGTTTGATTCTATCCTAAAACTCTGGGCCATCTAGCCCTTGCACTCCAGGCAGTGTCAAAGGTAGGCTCACTCTCATAGCATGTGTCTCATGTTGGACCAATAATAGGTTGGCCACACAACTCTTAGATTCCATCTTAGACCTGTCAGAATGGCTAAGATCAAAACCACGAATGACAGCTTATGAAGTAGAGGATGTGGAGCAAGTGGAACACTCCTTCATAGCTGGTGGGAGTGCAAACTTGTACAGGCACCTTGGAAATAAATATGGTGGTTTCTCAGAAAATTGGGGAAAAAGACATAGCTATACTACTCTTGGGCATTGTGGTGGTTTAAAAGAAAATGACCACAAAGGGAGTGGCACTATTAGGAAATGTGGCCTTGCTAGAGTAGGTGTGATCTGGGAGGAAGTGTGTCACTGTGGAGGCAGACTTTGAGGTTTCATACATGCTCAAGATACCACTCAATATTTCAGTTCACTTCTTGTTGTGTGTAAGATGTAACACATTCAGCTATTTCTCCAGCACCATGTCTGCTTGCACACCATCCTGTCACACCATGATGATAATGGACTAAAGCCACCCCAATTCAATGTTTTTCATTTATAAGGTTGCCATGGCCATCGTATCTCTTCACAGTAATAGAAACTCTAAGACAGACATATACCCAAAGGATGCTCAATCATACCACGAGGACATTTGCTCAACTGTGTTCATAGCAGAGTTATTCATAATAACCAGAACCTGGAAACTACCTAGAAACCCCTCAACCAAAAAATGGATTAAGAAAATATGGTACATTTACACAATGGAGTATTACTCATCTTTTAAAAACAATGACATCAGGACATTTGCAAGCAGATGGATGGAACTAGAAAAAAATCATCCTGAGTGCAATAACCNAGACCCAGAAAGATAACCTGGTGTGTACTCACTCATAAGTGGATATTAGCTATAAAGTAAAGGATAACCATGCTATAATCCACAGACACAGAGAGTCTAGGTAACAAAGAGGGCCCAAGGGGGTATGCATGGATCTCCCTGGGAAGGGGAAATAGAAGAGATCTCCTGGGTGGACTGGGGATGGATGGGGATAGGAACCCAAGGGATCAGCTTGAGGGGGTGGAGGCAGGGGGAGAGTACTGAAAGAGATGACTGGAAATGGGGGGCATTTAAGGGTCAGGTAGAAAACTGACGCAAGGGAAACTCCCAGGAATCTACAAGGATGACCCCAGCTAAGACTCCTACAGTTAGTGAATTTGTAGCCTGAACTGGCCGTNTCCTGTGACCAGGTAAGACTAGCAGTGGAGGGATTGAGACACCAACNCAGCCACATACCNCACAATCTACTGTCCTGTCTATGGAATATGCTGGGGTAAGGGTGATNCAGAGATTGTGAGAGGGGGTATTATCTTACANTTGTTTCTTTGTGATGCTTTAACAATTTGCAGAGCTGTTATCCACAACTAAGTATTCTGCCAGTGGATTAGTTTGATTCTCTGTTGCTTTGATTAAACACTAAGAACACAAGCAACTTGGGGAGGAAAGAGTTTATTTGTCTTATACAAACCTATTTTTTCATAGAACAACACTGAGGCAAGTCCGTATAGGGACTCAAGGCAGGAACCTGGAGGTAGGAACTGAAACAGAGGCCATGGAACAATGCTTCTTACTGGCTTGCTCTCCATGACTTGCTCAGTGTGCTCTCTTGTACCACCCAGGACCACCTGCCCCAGTTTGGCATTACCCAGCATTGACAGGGTCCTTCCACATCAATTATTAATAAATATCTTTAAATGCCACAGACACTGCCTATAGGCCAGCCTGACAGAGACATTTTTTTATTGAGATTCCTTCTTTTCAGGTGATGCTAGGTGTGTCAAATTGACCAAACTAGGGAGCAAAAGCAGAGATCAGCATTTTTAAGATGTCATAAGCTTTTCTCTGTGATTCCATTAAACATGTTACTGAAACAATTGATCNTATAAATATTAATCATTTGATATGTTTTACAGGTTGGAATATACCTCACCATTCACTCTATAGTCTAGGATAGACTACTNGGTACTAATTCAACTACTGAATAATCAATAATTGAACAAGACTCTCTTTAACTACTGAAATAATGAATGAATAATTGAATGAATATAATATAGAATTCCTACACATAAGTAGGTGAATCTCTTTGGAGGAGTTTGATTATGGAATAATAAAACTTCTGGTANCTATCTTTAAAAGTAGAAAGAAGCAGGCCACATTAACTTACAAGTTACATTTTTAAACATACTTTAGGCTCACCGAAGAGAGAGTCAAGTGGTTCTCATTTATTTTCCCCAATTTAAAGAGAACTTTCATGCCTGGCAATAGAGCAGGCAACTGTTTGTCAGTACAGGATCTGTAACCAGGTCATCAGTCCCCTTTCCAGTCCAGTTTNGTCAGATGCTAGGGAGAAAAATTATTTGTAGGATGATGATATTCATGGTATATGAATCATATTATTTTCTTTTGATTTCTATCTAGTAATACTTTTGCCTGGGATGAAATCTAAGCTCAGATGAAAGGAAAATCAATACATACGAATAGTTGTTGTTTGTACATTACTTGGAGTTCAGGGTTCTCTTTCCCATCTGGAGGTAAGACATTCCTGCAGATTGCCCTGTCTTTTGTGACATTCTCTCTACTAAATTATAGTAGCCCAGTGGATGCTGAAAGGAAACACTGATAGCTTTGAATTTCAAGCAGATATCTGTGGTTCACTAGTGATTGTTTAGTATGAGATCTCCAATGAAGGATTTGTCAGGACCAACTATCGCTCTGTTATTAGCCTCACTCCTTTGTGATACTGCTCTGCAAGTGAACCCAACAACTCTCTACACCCCAAAGCTGAACAATAGGACAAAATCTGGATGCAAGATTCTCAAGATATGAATTTGCCTTTGATGCCAAGATTAGACCTGTTTGTTGGAAGAATCAGTTTAAAACATCTCTAATTTTGCTTCAAAACTTAATTTAGAGCTGTGATAGCTGGGGTTTTATTAANTTGACACACGCTAGAGTCACCTGAGAATTGAGAATCTCAATTGAGAAAATTCCTCTGCAAAATCCACCTGTAGGCAAGCCTTTGGAGGCATTTTCTTGTTTAATAATTGATATGGGAAGGTCCAGCTCATTGTGCGGAGTGCTACCTCTGTGTAGGTAGTCCTACNTGTATAAGAATGTAGGCTTAGCAAGCCCTGGGAAGCAATCCAGTAAATAGTGGCTTCTGCTTCAATTGCTGTCTTCAGGTTCCTTTCTCCAGTTTCCTGTCCTGACTTCCTTTGATGACAGATTATGGTGTGAAACCTGAGGGCCGAAAATAAATGCTTTCCTTCCCAAATTGCTTTTTTGTCCTGGTGTTTTTGTCACAATAGAAACCCTGAGCCAATAACAAAACAAATTTATTTGCTGAATGTGTTTTTATATGTTAGCTTACATTATCCATACTATAGTGTTTGACTAAGAATTGTAAAGCATGCACACACACACACACACACACACACATCTTTAACAGTTTGTCTTGTTATTACTTTCAGGTTCTTATTCATACTGCCATTTTTTGTCTAATGAGGTCACAGAAAAGGGGGCTCAGGTAATGACTACACAAGGTCATATAAAAATGATAATCTGATTAAGGTGATTGTGTTATTTAATGTTTATCAGCTTATTTGAAAATAATATTTTACGACAAAGGAAAATAAAAGAATCATCCAATGCTATAAATAAATAACTGACATGACAAAAATATTAATAAATTGTTCCTGTCAAAGTAAGGTAAATGTGACTCTTCAAATGTCTCCTAATGTGGAAGTAGAAACTAAGACTGAATTGATTACAGTGTTTTCTTTTCTGGAGAGAGACTTTAGCGTCAAGGAGCANATGGAAGGAAATAATGAGACGTTCTCTTCCTTGCNTGGTTCCCAGGGCTATGGAGGATGCCGGCCAAAATCCTAACCTTCAATCAATCAGAAGACAGATTGATTCTTAGCATGAGCTAGACCACCCTGGAGGGAAAAACACAGACCTAACCATTCCAGCTATCACTCCAGTGTAGACAAGGTTGCTGGCCTAGGATCCCAGTTGCATGCAGACCTTCCAATGACCACTTTTTTTTTATTACCAGCATCTCAACTGTCATCAGAATTTCAAAGGAAGCTGCCTTGCTTCTTCTGTTAAGAAATACATACCCTTACACAGACATGAGTATACACACCTCAAACTAGAGACCAACCCAACTCACACTATCTTGAAGTGACCTGGATTTTTGTTACCATATTCCCACCCCCAATGATATCTTGGCACTACACGTGAAATCAATTCAAATTTTTCCATTTTGGATATACCCTGGAATTTCTCTGTGCTTTCAAGTGTAAAACCACGCCTCATTCCAACGCTTGTGCAGACACATGCCTTTAGGTGAATCTCAGATCAGGGCCACCTTTCCATTTCTTGGTTTAAAATGCATCAATAAAGAGAGTGAAAAGTCCCTTTAGTAATCATGNTCCAACTGAAAGTGGAAGAGAATACCAAAATACAATAGNCAGGAGAGTTAGGGTAGAACTCAGTCACCAAAGTATGCTGTTCTCTCTACAACCCATCCTCAAGGATAGCTGTGTGTGATCCAGGTAAAAAGTCCACCTACACAGGGAATTGCTGAGACAAATCTGAGTTCANTTCACCAAAATTAATATGGATCAAATGAAATAANTAATTAGGCCTGGGTATTTGTTTNTTTNTTTATTTATTTATTTATTTATTTATTTATTTATTTATTTTCCCTTTTCCCCCATATATTCTCTTTCCCACTGTCTTCCCCCAAATTTCTCCCACCACTAACATTTGATATCACAATGATACATTATATACAATTCTGTCTTGTGAGCTAACAATAACACATCTTTATGAACAATTTTCATGGAATTCACTTTTAATGCTAAATGTTCCTTACACTTTGGTAAGTGTGTGTGTGTATATATATATGTGTGTGTGTGTGTGTGTGTGTGTGTGTGTGTGTATGTATATATATAGTGACATGCTTCATAGTTTGAATATTTTAAAGATTTAAAAAATTCTTTTTATTTTTTGAAATTAAAATACAGCTACAATCTCTCTCTCTTTCCTTTTTCCTTTGAAACCCTCCCATACACCCCTCCTTTCTCTTTTTTAAATTCATGGACTTTTTTTTAATGTTATTANACACATATATGTATATATGCATATATATGTACATATATGTATATATATACATATATATTTTAATACATAAGTACAATCTCCTCAGTCTGTATAATGTCACTGATATGTGTGTTTTGTATTTTCAGGGGTGACAATTTGGTATTGGATAACCAATTGCTGTACTCTACCCTGGGGAAGACTATTTCTCCCACTCTCATCATTCCTTAGTTATCTGTAGTTCTTTGTGTAGGGTTGAGTCTTGCTGGGCTTTCCCAGTCTACATTAGTATGTATGTCTATTGTTGTTTTTCTTGTTCAGCCCATGCTTATGCAGTCATGTTAGGGAGAATTTTACATTCAGCTTCAGATATTCATAAGAAACACGATCTTACAGCAANCTCCTTGTTCCTCTGGCTCTTGCAACCTTTCCAAACCCTCTTCCACAATGATTCCTCAGCTGTAGGTGTGGGAATTGTATTATAGATGTATCCTTTGAAACTGAGATCCACAACTCAGCATTTTGATTGGTTGTAGTTTTCTGTAATGGTTTCCTTCTATTGCATAGAGAAGTTTTCTTGATGAGGCATGAGAATCACACTTATCTGTAGGTATAAGGACACATATTTAGAATGTAGCTAGGAATTATTGTTGGCTTAATAAAGTGGTGGCTGTAGGTTCTCTTCAAAGATCCATGACTTCACTATGCCCTTGGTAGTTTGTTAGGTTTCCAGTGTGTGGTATGATTTCCCACTTTTTGAACTGNTCTTAAGCCCAATTATATAGTTGTTGTTTATTGCCAAAGGTATACTGTAATAAAACACCATGAATATTTATTTCACTACACTTCCATATCACAGTTCATTTTTTAAAATTTTATATGCATTGGTATTTTGCCTGCATGTATGTCTGTGTGATGGTGTCAAGTCCCCTAGAACTGAAGTTACAGACAGTTGTAAGCTGCCATGTGGGTGCTAGGAATTAAACCCAGGTCCTCCAGAAGAGCAGCCAGTGTTCACAGCCATTGAGCCTTCTCTCCAGCCCCTCACAGTTAATTATTAAAGGAAGTCAGGGTAGGAACTCAAACCAGGCAGGAACCTAGAGGCAGGAACTGATGCAGCAGCCATGGAAGAATGCTGCTTACTGGCTTGCTCCCCATGACTTGCTCTGTTATAGCATCCAGGGACTCCAGCCCAGGGGTGGCTCTNCGCACAGTGAGCTGGGTCTTCTAACATCAATCATCAATCAAGAACATACCTACAGGCTTGTCCACAAACAAATCTGATGAGNGCATTTCCTCAATTGAGCCTCTCTCTTCCAAAAGAACTCTAGCTCATGGTAAGTTGACATAAAAATAGCCAGCATATGGAGATGAGGCAATCTACACTGTCGAGGACTGCCCTGTCTTGGACATGCATGGAAAAGTAAAAAGGACTCAGAAATCTAGTCTGGAAATGCTCAAAAACCCAGGAACCTTGGAAGGTATCTTGAAAAAGCATGGGGTAAAAAAGGGAGATTACTGAAGAATTTATAAATTCCTTTTCAAAACATGTAGTAATTACTCCTCCGCTGCATATGCTTGCTGTCCAGCCATTATCTCCCCAGTTTAAGCAACTAACTTGCTTGGAACTGGGTCCTAGAGCTTAAATGAAGTCTTTCCAATGACCTTCTAATTCTCATTCAAGAGGGTGAGAAGCTTTCGAGTTTTCAGCTGGCTCTCGCCCACCATGTATGGTGACAAACCTCCAAAACAAGGACAAAAAGAAAACAACCAAAAAAAGCCTCTTTCTCCTTGCATTCTTGCTGTCCATTGAATTTGCATGTCTCTAAGGAGACATGGGTTAAGAAAAGAAACTCCTTCATATGTTACCAGTTCAAGTCCAGCACTGTTAGTTAGGCTAAGACAGCNGAAAACAAAACCAATGTTACTAGAAATTACAATGTTGTTAGACCNTACTTTTATTGTCTGAACTGCCTGCTACATTTATTTCCTTTGATGAATTGAATCAAAGATTTTGTATTAAGGCAAAAAGATGAATGTGAACAAGTTGCCTCCAAAATAGGAGTTTAGCTTCCCAAGAGTCAGGCACCGAAACTTCACTGTGGGTGTTGTCTGGCAAGAAAAGGACTAGAATATGTTTCAGTAGAAGACATGACAGTGATTGATAGTAGCTAGGAAATATTTATGAAGAAGAATCTCGAGTTCCCTCATAACTTTTTCCTTGCATTTCCCTGAGCCTCTTGAGAAAGATATAATGGTGATTGCGAAAAGGAAGCTATTAGCAAGCAGGATATTAAGAGAACAGCCTGAAATATGGCTTCTTAGAAGAATTGATTACTAATAGCCTTAAAGTTAGAGTGACATTCAGTGCATTTCAGATATGACTTCTAAAAGAGAAGTTTCTCTTCCACTTTACATATAAGAGATCTTATGATCACTTTGTTCATGTAAGCAATCCTACTTCAAAAGAATCAGACAGGCTTAGGACTCAAAGTATTTTCCTCTTGCAACAGGAACATGAAAGGTTAGGGGGAGAAAACTCTGTCTCCTGATCTAAGTGCTTTTCAAGTCTTGGGATAATATTTCATTATAACATTTTGTTCTTTATGGAGTATTTCTCACTTACACAATTCTCTTAATTCCCAAGGTGTGTTTTATTTTTTCTTCAGTTTCCAGTTCTTTAGCCCTTGTCAGGAGGAAATATCATTCCCAAAGATGTTGCTTTCTTTTCTGCAGGGGTAGAGAATTCTAAAACCATTTCATTGCACAAGGTGGCAAGAACTTTTCAAATTATAGTGAACTGCTGTTCATAGAAGTTAAGCCACTAAGGTTGGGGTCATACCTCAATTGGTAGATCACTTGTCTACAATGCACAAAGCCCAGAGTTTCATCCTCATCACTGCATAAACCAGATATGGCAATGTACACCTCTAATCCTGTCACTTGGAGGGTGGAGGAAGGAAGATCAGGAGTACAATGCCAGCCACAAGTACATAGCATAGCATGTTCAAATCCAGCATGGCTACATGAGATTTTATTTAAAAATAAAAATAAAGAAGACGAAGGAGGAGGAGGAGGAAAGAAAGAAAAAAGAAAGATCAGAGTAAGAAGAAAAAGAAATCAATCAATCCATTGTTAGAAGATGTATCTTATATAAGTTTTCTTCATATGCAACATTAACTTTATTCTTTTCCCATTTCTGTGTATGGTGTGTGTATGGGGGGGTGTATGTGCTAGTACACGCTTGAACATAGGTGCACTTGTACATGAAAACCCTAGATTAATTCTGGGAATAATCCTTGATCTTTCTTCCTTGCTGTTCATTTAGGCAGGTCTCTCAATCAAACACAGAGTTTATCAATGTAACAGAGCTGGAGAGCCAGCTTGCTCCATGGAGCCTGTCTCCAGCTCCCAAGGCTGGAATTATAGGTGGGCAGTCACATACACCTGTTANTCACATGTCTTTGGGGAATCTGAAACTGATTCTTACCCTCACAAACGATCTCCTCACCCTGAAAAGCTAACTGTATTCTTATAATACACTTTTCAAAAACTCTATTCTTGNTTGAGTTTAGTTACACAAATTCAAGTAATGTTTAGATAACAAATACTATTTCCCCCAAATTACCCTCTTCCTTGGATTCCTGCCTTCTGTTTAATTATAACTATATGAAATAATGGTGGCCCTCATCCAGGATGCCTGTACATTTCCAGTAGCCATTCCTCACAGTGAGTCAGAGTGATTCCTTGGAAACAGGGAACATTATTAGTCCATGACATTGTCTATTTAAATTCTGCAAAAGAAAACTGATCCCCCTTTTGGGTGAAAATAGCACACAGACATGCCACTCACCGTGACTTCCTTCTAGGTCCTCATTCTGTTATTTAAAACTCTATCCCCACCATATAGTATATTTTCCAGACCACTAGTTATTTCAAGTACCTTCTGGAAGGACTTCCAGAGTCCCTTTAAATACCAGAAAACAAAAGATTCCTGGTGAATTCTAACGAACACATAATTCAGCTTGACCATGAGACTCTCTCTCTGTAAACCTAGCTTAAGCCACNGGAGTTCTCTTGGCAGATGTATCTGCTCCTTCCTCATTGAACTCATAATCATTAACCAAATAACTGTACTCAATTGTTGTACAATTTAACTCTTAAACTCTAACACAAATCTTTGAATTCAGACCTCTTACATTTTCTGTATCTTTATCCCAATATTCCAACTTGTTTCTGTTTTATTTTGGTTTGGATCAATGTCTTATTATGTTTCCCAGGTTGGTCTTGGACTCCTAGGCTTACGCTCTTGCCTCCAACCCTTAGATTATTTGATAGTACAATTGCTTACCAAAACACCCAACTATGATTTCTGCTTTGTTACCCAACATATTAATCATCTTCTCTGGATTTAAAAAGAAATCACTGTATTTGACTGATATACCATTTTTTCTTTTCTATTTACTTGAAGCTGCTGAGTAGAACAGACATTTGGGGTATCTTTGCACAAATTCGC
>LZPO01044876.1:58344-71537 GCA_001675575.1 Neotoma lepida | reverse complement strand
CTCAAAAAGTCATTATTCTCTGATAAAGCAGACATTGATTTANGATAAATCTTAATTTACTAATATGTTACCACCTGGTAGTTTTACCACAAATTTACAGAAAATTATGGATATATAAATGAATAAATTTAAGAATTATTTTTCATATTGAAAAAACAAAATCAATTTTTTCATAGCATTTGTTCATTTGATAATTGTAATTATTTTAATTTAAATCTTATCACTATTTCAATGTTATGAAGCTGAAGTTCTGTAATATTGAAATATCTAAATTGAAAAAAGAATCATTATATGCATTGGAAGGATGATTTATAAATTTTTGAATTTTTACTNATATTACATTTCTTACAATCTTCTATGGCTGAGAAGAAGGCACCTTAACTTTTCATCTATGTATGCAGAATGTTTGGTACTACAACAATTCTTCTTTGATACTGAATTTTGGTATTAGGAAAGACAGGAACTTGCAGGGGGTTGTCTCTGAAATAAAAGCTTGCATTCTACACATCAGACATGTGACGATAGTTCTATAGTATAGAATCAGAAGATTTTTTTTTACCTGTCTTTCCTGTGACACAGTGGAGAACAAGTCAAATATTAAACAATCATATATNAATTAATTATGTGAAATAGTTAATAGTTCATACTAATCTTTCAGTAATACAATGGACAATTTTATATTTCACAATTCTCTGATAAAATTCTACTAATATTTTGGAGCTACAGATCACATATTAAAATATTCTATCACAATCTAGTTCTAAAACATTGACTTTATGGCAGGAAATTTATAGACTATATAACAAGCTAAAATGTGCTAACAATTTATTTTGCATATTGCCAATTTATATAATTGCATATATAAACTTCCTTCCTAAACTCATGTCTAATTTTGTGTTATTTTTGTACTTGAGAAAAAGAAATAGGTCTCCAAGTCCTGATGACTTTATTACATTCTTGATATTTAAAGGAAAGGTAAACAATCTCTTGTGATGATGAGAATTANATGCAAGTATATTCATTCAGACTTTAATATCTAATCTATTGCAATGCAAAAGGAACTGATGTTCCTGATTTGCAAATTGTATTTTAGGGCAACTGAGAGGGCTCAGTATATGAAAACACCAACTGTGAGAGTTTTATAAACCTGGCATCCACAGTACAAGGAAAGAACCTACTCATGGACACTGTGGCCTTTCCTCTCAGTAAGCCCTGAATGAGGAAGGAAGCTGCANTAAAAGATATACCTATACAAGTANAGATAACCAAACACACATATACAAATACACATAATATATATTTAATCTTTGTTTATATTAATGCAATTTAATAGAACTATAATTACATTACTTCCCATCTTTCTCTCTCTCTCTCTCCAGCCTCTCTCATGTGTCCACTCCCACATAGCTTCTTTATTTTGATTATTATTATTACAGAAAGGAAGGGAGGAAAAGAGGGAAAGATGGAGAGAGGCAGAGAAGGAGAGAGGGAGAGAGGGAGAGAGGGAGAGAGGGAGAGAGGGAGAGAGGGAGAGTTACTTCTTATTGAGTCTGTTTCTGTTATTTTTGTTCCATGTATTAGGTAACCACTTAGGGGTTCATCCCTGGGAGAGGCTAATTCTCCCTCTTCTATCTCTCAGCAGTCATCAGTTGTGTATAGCTCTATCTAGGATTGGAATCCCATGAGCTTATCTCCTTCCTGTGTAGCATGTCTGTTGACATTGTAATTGATTTTATTTTGTTTTTTACACCAATTTTAGAAGACTTTCTTATAGAAGACTTTCTGGTATTCTTGCTTTTACCATTTTCTGCCCTTCTTTCATAATGACCCCTGTGCCAAAGCTGCAGAAGCTGTGATGCAGATCCATCAACTTGGACTGTGCTCGATAAGATCCTTCAGTTCCTGAATTCTGTCCAGTTGGGGTTTTCTGTAATAGTCTCCATTCATTGTAAAGTAAAGCTTCTTTGATGGAGGGTGGTAACCTTACTGTACTTGGGTATAAAAAATAAACACACACACATGAATTTAGGGTGTTTGTAGGGAATATGTAGAAGAAGGATGGGTTAATGGTGGTAGCTATTGCCATATTTTATTGTTTATGTGTTTTAAATTCTTAAAACAAACAATAATAATGTATATTAAATTTATGATTGTATATATGTATATACAAGGAAATATATATATATTTATATAATATATAAATATATATATAATATATATACACATATATACATGTATATATATACATACACATAAATATATATACATATATATATGCCAGCAATAATAAGTAATGGAAAATGGCCAAAAATTTGAAGGAAAGCAAAGACACATTTCTGGGAGAGCTCGAAAGGAGGAAAGGGGATAAAGAAATGTAATTATATCAAATCTCAAAACTGTAAATATATTGAACATTCCTAAAATGTACATGTTTTCAGCATTTTGTTTTGTTTTTAATTTGCAAGATATGTTTAAGCAATACAGGTTAACCTCAAACTCATGAATCTAAGGTCTCATTTTTCAGAGTTTGGGTGATATAACAAAATTCATATCTGTTGCCTGGTCATTGACAACATTCTTCAAATACATATGCTGTATACCAGAGAACTTTGTACTGAAAAAGGCCATTTGCATCCAACCCATTCTAATATCCAAAATTGGATTAGGAATTTTTTCTATTTTAGTAACTATTAGCAATCCCATAGCTATGATAACTGCTGTAGATATCTTTCTAGACATTGGATAGGCACTTCATATGATATTAGGGAATATTTACAGGAGCATCAAGAGAAAAGAAAACAATGTTGTATTCACTTGCAGTCTTTCTCTTCTAAACCTAACATTTGGATCACATCACTCAGCCTTGTACATTCAACCTGTGTCTTTATTGAAAGGGACAAGAGAGTTACTCTGCTTTATAATATAAAAAGTCAATTTACAAGGACCCTTTTGACTTGGGGATAAAATGTTCATTGCATATTTTCTTTTCTGTTTATTCAATTTGTTGCTCCTGGAGCTGAAACCTTATACCTTATTCATAGAAGGCAATTACTCATCAGCTGAGCACCTTATACAAATCTAAATCTTTAAATTTCAAGATACAAACAATGTGCTAACTACATTAATTCCCAAACAGAACATTTTTTTTACTGCGTTTGTCATTTTTATTGTAAAACCCTTTGTACTTCTGACAATTATCATCAATGTTGGAATAAGGAAAGATATAAATTTTTATTATCTGTATTAATTGAGGTAAAATTTGTATTACAAAATTGTTGTTTCCTGCACAAAGCTCATTTTCATGTTTGACACATTTGATGTAATCGATATTTATCAAAAGGATACTTACATGAGAGGAACTTTTGTAAGGGCTTAGGTTAAAAATAGAAAATAAGATGTTGGCCTACTTACCAATATTGTCTTCAGTAGTTTAAAGTTGTTGGGTTTTTTTTTTTTCCTACATGATTGAAGAGGTAGACTTTTCTTGTAGACAAGCTGAGTTTTATCTACTTGGTAAAGTTTGTGTCATGCTGCTGAGACAAATCAAGGTTATAGATTGCTGACAAATTTAATTACAGATGCTGTTGCTCCTCACTCACCTTTGTCTTTGGTATCTTATTTAATTGAGTCAAACATAAAGACTCTTGAATATTTTGATTGCAGCAATTAGAATGTAGTGGTGTAATGTAAACAAAAAGACGATAAAAACCATGGGAACAGAACTTCTTTAGAAACACTTGATTCTTTGNTTTTCACCAGTGCNGAGCTACATAATTAATCAATGCAGACTTCTAAAAGAAGGGAGAGAAGAATGGAGAGCAGTCAGGGCTCCAGTGTCCCCTACCTTTCTCAGTAGCTTGCTCCACTTTATCTAGCCATAGACATGCTCTTTTTTCCTTTAAAAATACCAAATGTTTTCCTTCAGCCAAACATTGTAATATAAAATAGCTTGTCTACATCTCCTTATTTTGTTGAAGATAAAATGTTGACATGAATGTCTCCAGAGAAAGGTTTTTAAATAACCCAAATAACAGAGCACACCACATCCATCATTATCCCATTATTCAGTTTCATATTTCTAGCAATGATTAAATAAANTTTACTAAGTAAACACATATTCTTTAGCTCTCTCTGCTGCACTCCTCCTATTTCAGAATGACTATTCCACAGAAGCATGCCTCTGGTGCTTATATCGTCTCTTTTTACCTAAGCTCTTAAAAAGTGCATCCCATGTAAGTATCAGTTTAGTAAATAATGATTACATCAAATGTTTCAAACATGAAATGATCTTTGTGTGGGAAACGACAATTTTGTAATACAAATTTTATCTCAATTAATACAGATCATACAATTAATACAGATCATACAATTAATACAGATCATTCAAAACAAACTTATAGATTTATCTTGATTACAAAAGGGGTTTTTTTTTGTCTGTTTGATTAAGGAAGAGCTTTGTCCCTACACCTTGCCATGCCAGGGAAGTACAATAAAGCCAACCCGGTTAGTTCAGGTGTGCGTGAGCCAGCCCAGAAATTGTGAGCCTGGGAGTGCTGTCCTCATTACACATCTGTCTTATAGTGGCGTGGACAGGGGAGAGTTGCCCCCACTTCTGGCTATTCAACGTCTGGGGCAGGTGGGCAAGTGGGAGAGTTGGCCCTGTGGCCTGTGGTCATAAGAGTGGGAGAGCCAACCCTGTTAGTGCAAGTGTGGATGAGCCAGACCCATAGTTGTAAGCATGGGAGAGCTGTCGCCATGTAATATCTGGTGGACCAGCCCTATAGCTGCCCAGGCCCAGACCTAAGGTTACAANTTGGCCAGCTCCATCATCCATCCCATCTATGATCTGCTTGAGCACATGAAGGGATCTGACCTGCAGACCCAAAGCTGCAGGATCATCACAACACAGGGCAACAATAGGATATCCAGCAGGAGTCCTAGCAATAGCCCAGCATCTATAAGATAGTAGAAACCAGAAGCTTCAAACCAGACCAATGATTTGCAATACTTACAAGTAAAGAAACATGGACAAAGGGGTTTATGGTGTGACTCACTGCATCACACTGCAGCTTTAAGTTTTTCCCTTTATTTTGCTTTATTTTTTTCCTTTTCTCTCTTAAATTTTGTTTTACTTGGGAGGTGTGCAGGGGCAGAAGGCAGAGGCAAAGGGACCTGAAAATGAATGGAATCAAGATAAATGATGTAAAAGACACATAGAATAAATAAATTTTAAAAACGTTTTCAGAAATGTAAAAGAAAAAGAAAGAAAGGAAGGGCCTTGTAGTTTTGTATACTGAACTGACTGTTTCCCCATTATTGACTTGAACTCCTAGTTCTCCAGGCTATACACAAGTGCTATGATCATTGACATATCTTATCACAACTAGCTNTATGAAAGGACTATTTGCTACAGCNATAGATTTATCTATCACCCCTCATTGGAGAAGCTTCTTATAAGAAACAGTAGCTAACACAGAGATCTGGAGCTATTCAACATACAGAGAATAGGAGACTATGAGTTCTCAATCCTAAATAGGATGGACGTATTACATACATCCTGTTCAGTAATCTCCATAGAAGATGGACAGAAAGATTGTAAGAGGAAATGACAGTGGAGAATTTCAAGGAAACAATATTTTCCAGACAAAGCAGGGAAGTTACACATATAAACTTATAGTGATTCTGAGAGCATGCACAATACCTGGGCCAGATCAACCCAGACAAAATCATAGCACAAAGGTAGACAATTTGTGCATGAAACTGCACCAATACTAAGGAGTCATTGCCATTTGATAGCTGCTGGGAAAGGGAGAGTGAATTATCTTTAATTCTGTGATGCCTGCTTCATAAAGTATGGTCTGGGACCAGTCCCACTCTGAAGAGTAGCTATGAAGCTCAAACTGGATTTGAGTCTTAAAAAAAAAACTAAAAGTTGGGTCGATGAAAGGTGTGAATAGATNAGGTGGATCTGTGAGTAGTCGAGGCAAAGGGGCAAAAGGGATATAATATAATCACTCATTGCATTAAATTCTCAAAGAATGAACAAAATATCATTAAGATAAATAGATGTAAATAGAAGGGCAAAATGAAAAAGAAACATTTGTAAANCCATATGCATACCTTCTATGGAAAGCTTTCTTACTCCTTTGCAAATAAATACTTCTTACTATCAGTACTCAAGAGATATTTCTATTTAGTAGCCTGCACACACTTAATTAAGGTTGTACACACTTAATGTGGTAACTGTGAATATAGGCACCCATTCATGGAAGTAAATGAAAGAGTGCATAAATTATTGAAAAAAGCTTTCTGATATGTCCTCATATTCTTGTTAGTTCTTCCAGCATTCTACCCATTTCCCAGCCCTTCACTATCTATTTCATCTATCTATCTAGATGAAATGTTTAAAAGAAAAAAAATTTTTCATAGTAGTAGTGCAAAAGTGCCTTCTGTCTATGGCTATTTCTTCTGTTACTTAAGTAAATTGGTAAAAACTATGTAATAAATCTATTTTTAAATCTATAAAGTATTTGGGTGTGGCTCTACAGTAGAATCAATGCTTANCAGGAAGAAGAAACTGGTCACTACTCAGCACTGATAGAAAAATTCAGCATTAATATGAATATAGAATATGAAAGATATAATACAATCTTATCTCCTTCCAATAATTACTCTATAGCTGCAGTTAACAAAGCAGTGCAATACTGGTTAATGTCACAGTTGCAATTCAATGTAACAGAAAACATCTCTACTAATATATAACAACATAGAATATAAAAGGAAATTATGCAACAATATTAGCATGTAAAAGCAAAAGTAGCCATTATTTGTTTGACTAAGTAGTATAACACATTTGGCTATTCTTATGGATTATATTCAAAAGCAAGAGAGTTGAGTTTGCTGTGATATTGTATGTCCTTGTAGCATCAGAAACTACATCCATAAAAGTAACTAACATGACTGCCAGTCATGAGCTGAACAAGNGTGACACCAATGGACATATCAAACTGAACAGAGAAAAGTCCAGCAAACCTCACCCCTACACAAAGGACTCTCGACAAAGCTAGGAGCAGGAGAAGAGCATCCCAATTGGTTGTCTAGTACCAAATACTCAACCTTTAAAATATACATACTGAAAAAAATTTTAAAAATCTATCTAAATAACACTACAAAACATAAAAAAGGATATATTTATAATCTTAGAAAATACAATGATACTTTTTATAATATACAGGAAAGAGCAAATCATAAAAACAAAAAAAACCCTGATTATACAAATCTGCTTAAAAGAGATGACTGATGCCTGAAGAGTTGTCAGAGTCCTTTAAAAGCAGCAGTTCTCAACCTGTAGGTCATAACCCCTCTGGGGGAGTCAAATGGCCCTTCACAGAGGATGTATATCAGATATTTACCATGCAATTCATAACAGTAGCAAAATTACAGTTATGAAGTTAAAAAAAATAATTTTATGATTGAGGGTCACCACAACATGAGGAACTGTATTAAAGGGTGACAGCATTAGCAAGGCTGAAAAGCACTGCTTTAAAGGAGTCCAGAGGCTTTTTTTCCAGTCTTAGCTTGGTCTGAAGATAAGGATGCAATCTATGAGGCATGCAACCACATCTGTAGCTGGTGAGAATGTCCTGTGTCTTGGCTGCAGTAGTGGCATAGCATGCACAGATCCGTCTGATGATGTTCAGTCTAACATGTGTGGTGAATGTAGCTGGTTGTAGGACCTTAAAGACACAGGGATTCTGCTTGTACTATATCAGAGTATATACTTCCTGAAAAGGCAACATTACAGTGGTAAGATACTACAAAATAGTAAGGACTGTAAACAATGACATCTATCCAAATGCACAAGAGAGTGAAATAATTAAAAGAGGTAGACTTTGTTCTGACAGAGGATCCTACTTAGTCTATCATTTACAGGAGAGACCATGATCATTGTTATTTTCTTGACTAAGACATTGATTGAAAATACTCAATATTTCTTGCCTTCCAAAAAAGCATGACATGTATTCTGTGGTTATCACAGCCATTAATAAGACAAATTAATACAGAAATAAATGTGTTTTATGTTGTAAATTTATATAATCGATTACTTACATCATTTAGTTATCATTCATGTAATGAAACAGTAAGGGAGAATCAAAGAAAGGGCACTAAAGCTCACAATAAATACTCCAAATAGATGACTGTCTACCTATACTCTGAAGGAAGGAAATACAAATATTTTTAAATAGTAAAAATGGATGAAGATCACAGAAATTGTAAAGAGGCTGGGGAGATGCTCTAGTAAGACCTCTTACAGAACAAATTTGAAGTCCGGAGTTGGGATTCTCAGAGTCCCTGGAACTCAAACTCATGTAAAAAGAAAAAAAGAAAGAAAAAAAAGACACAGTAATGTCTGTTTGTAGTCCCAGGGCCCCCTACTGTGAGCTAGGAGCCTGAGACTAAAGAACCAAAAGTCCTGATGGGAAGACATCCTAACTCAAACAATGTGAAAGGATACTAGAAAACCGGAAGATTGTCCTCTGACTTCCACACACAAGAACATAGTCTTGTACACTGANACTTCTTTCTTTCTCTCTTCTCTCTCTCTTCCTCCCTCCCTTCGTTCCTCTGTCCCCAGCACAAACCTGTACAAAACTATGAGAATATGAAGTGCAGGTCCAAATTAGTGGAGGCCATAGCCAAGCACCAGGCTGAGCTCCAGGAGTCCAGTCTAAGAGAGAGAAGAGGGGTTCTATGAGCAAGGGGCATCAAGATCATGATGGGTAAACTTATATAGACAACCAAACCAANCTAGTGAGAACTCATGAACTTTAGACCAACAGTTGTGGAGCCTGCATGGGACTGGACTAGGCTCTCTGCATAAGCAAGATAGTTNTGTAGCTTGGTCTGCTTAAGGGGACCCCTAGCATTAGGATCAGGAGCTATCTCTGGTGTATGAGCTGGCNTTTTGGAGCCCACTACCTGTGGTCGGACACCTTGTACAGCCTTGATGCAGGGAGAGGGGCTTGAACCCACCTCTACTGAATGTACCAGGCTCTGCTGACTCCCCATAGGAGGCCTTACCTTGTTGGAGGAGGGAATGGGGCATGGGTTGGGGGGAGGTTGGAGGGGCAAGAGGAGGGAAGAGAGGGGTATCTATGATTGGTATGTAAAATGAATAAAAATTTCCCGAATTAAAAGAAGACATAGTATAAGAATAATTATAGTATTTGGCACATAGCAAGTGATTAAAATAATATTATAATGTGATTGTTAATCTTCATTGGCAATTTGATTGAATATAAGGTCACCACACTTCTGGTCATATCTATGATATTTTTTTTTATTTTCCCCAAAAATAATAAACTGAAGAGGNAAGATGCACAAAAACAAAAGAAATCTATGCCCATTTAAAAGATTCAATATATTTACAAAAATGAAAACAGCATCAATATTTCTGATATACAGCCATCACAGTATTAAAGGTACAATCCAAATTATTATTGATACAAATAGACATGATCTAAAAAAATCCCTGTCAGAAATTGATCATTGGGTACACATAAGAATGATTATGATTCTGTAAAGTAAAGAATANCATAATTAACTAGACAATAAATTGCTAAGGATAAAAAAAAAACTGTGAAGTTAAAGTCATTTGAAAATTTAATACTGAAAATTAAAATATTTGAAGTAAACAAAAAACTTAACTGTTTGTGTAACATATTAATTCACCAACCCTCTGCCATCAAAGTAATGTCAAGATTTACTACTGAGACTTGNAAATATGTAACCTAAAATGGAAAGACAGATTTTACAGATATAGTTAAAGCTGAAAGATATTTAATTCATTAAATTTAACTTTGTGTAATACTTAAAATTGTTCACAGATAAAACCAACTAATGGTCACCAGAATTTATTGAACTTCAAGCATGGCTCTCTATATAAATAAAGGGTCTGGNCCAGAAGGAAAATATGGATGGCCTTTTAAAACTATTACAACTCTGTAAATGGTAACCACTAACCATCAAATTAAATGCAGGTCCTTTGGGAAAGGTCCACTTGTGAAATAGTGTGGGTCATTCAAATTTCCATGCAGTAGGCAGTAACCAATGTTTTCACAGCTCACATTTAGAATTGAGTATATTTCTACAGAGCTCCTCTGTGTAAGACCAATATTAATTTGGGTTTGATTGACTACATTTCTTTCCTAATTAATGTATAGTGGTGAGGATGGAGGGAGGTGATTGGGGAAAAATATAAAACAGGTCTATGCCTTTACTAGATTCAGTGGCCCTTTACTTCTACATGCATTAAAATTGCCTTAAGTACAAATTTCTAGATTGTATGACTACAGGAGTCCAAAGAGTTCCTTTCTTTTCTAAGGATACAAGAACTAAGTGAAATAAAAAATGAAAAAAAAATTCTCAAATTAAACAATTTAGTTTTTAGAGCAGAAGAAAACAAAAAAGAAAAGGAAGCATGAGAAAATATAAGGAACTTCCATCAAAGTTTGAAAGTAAGAAGTCTTTAGTGTGTTATCTAAACTTATGTGTAAAATATCTCAATTAACTCTCTACTGCACTCTGTGAACAGATGCAACTGTGTGAGTATTTTGGTGAAAGGGACGTTAAGAATAATATTTATGATACTTAAAATCATATATATGTGTATGTGTGTGTAGATATAATAGTATATGTAATCATGCATTCATATAAACATATACTCAATATAAATCATTAAATAATACAAAAATATTTTTAATAGAGACTTCAGATCTTTTATAAACTTCTATTGTGGCCATACAGAAAAATTAGCTTGTTAAATTGTAACATAAGACAAGATTTGTCTTTTTTCATTTCATTACTAACACAAGGCAAATTTGAACATAATTATAGACTACACCTTCTCACTTGAGAACACCTGCAAAGAGCCAAGCTGTATTTTTATTATTATACACATTTATATGTGTTAAATATGATTTTAGAAGTCAACATATAAATGAATTGAGAAAACGAGTCAAAGGAAGGTATACTTTGCAGCAAAAAACAAATGAAAATAAGTGGAGAATCCTTTGTGCCAAATCCTCTNTTGTTCAATTNAAGCTATTGGTGCAACTCTATTGGTTTCATCTACATGTGAAAGAGAAGGAGGCAAACACATGCAGAAACAGTGACAGATAATGATAAAATCCTCCCTAAAGTCTACAAATATTTGGATATATAGAGAGATACAGGTTTATATATTTATCATCATTGTTAAATTTATATACATGTATGCACAGTATATATGAATATGTATAAATGGATAGACATATGTATATGAAAATATACATTCTTAGTTCTGTCTGCTCAAAGGTTTAAAAATTCTAAGAAGCCTTAATAGCAAANACCACAGCTGTTTCCCAAATATTGGTCTTGCATACCAGTTTCTACTAAGAGGAGCAATGTCTCTATCCCTAGAGAAAGTACTAATTGAAGAACTGGGAAACTCATGTTATCTTCCTTTTGCAGAATGTAAGCAGGGGTAAAAGCAGGTGAGATTGGTCTTCAAAGACTCTTCTAGCCCTAGAAGCATCCTCCTGTCCATAGGATGTAACAGCCACTTATGCATGAAGACAATAGGAAAACCATTGAGAGAAATCANATATCTTCTGTCACGTAGTATCAGGTAAGTCCCATGGGAGCCTTAATGGAACCAGATAGGCAAATTGTATCAGTCATTTTTCTATTGCTGTGATAAAACACCATGAGCAAGGCAGCTCACAAAAGATAAAGGTTGCTTGGGTATATGATTCAAGGTTCCTAGAGTCCATTACGGAGTGATGGAAGAGTTAGAGCTTGGAAGCAGGCAGCTGGAACAGCAGCTGAGAATTCACATCTCATATCCACAAGCAGGAGACAGAGAGCACACTGGGAGCTGACTCCAGTAACACATTCCTCCTACAAGCCATCATTGCCTAATTCTTTACAAACAGTTCTGCCACCTGTGGACTAAGTACTCAAACATATGAGCCTATGAAGGTCACCCTCATTCAAACCACCACACAGACTAACACAGCACTTCAGGGATTCTAAAATTCACAAAACTTGGAATGGAAATCCAAAAGAGGAGGCTGAGGCCCCTGCACAAAACTAAATTGCTTGCTTGCATGCTAAATAAAAGGTTTAAATAGGATCACCAGTGTCCTAGAAAATGAGGAAAGAAAAGCATGTGTAAGATAAAAAAAGAAAACATTCTGCCATACCAGAGTTTAGGAGCATTACAGCTTGAATGATAGAAATTGTCATCAGACATAAAGTCTGAAATGATTCTAACATTGCAATGTTCTGAAACACACTTCATAATAGGCACATTAATAAATAACACAAGATTACTAATTAAGTAAACAAATGAAAAAAATGAGAAAATCTCAGGACAGTAATGAAAGTTATATAACAAATAGTTGGACACCACAGAATGGACAAATAATAGTTTAACAAATCTTACTACATTATTTTAGAGCTGTAATGGAGACAAAAAAGGATAGGAGCAGCAAATTTACCCAACTGCGTGAGAGTAGGGGACAACAAAAACAAATTCCTCTGGAACCTAATGTGAAGGGAAATTTTAATCTTCATATCTGCCACTGGAGTATCAGGGTACACGAANAAAAATAATTCAAGTAGTTACTATTGGAAACTCCTTGAATGTGGTAATAGATAGAAACTATGCTTCCAAACACTGGCTGAACCCAGGTTTGTCCAAAGAATTATGTCCAAAGGTATGTCCAAAGAATCCATGAACTTTCTGTAGAGGAAATAGAAAAATTAATTAGAACATGCAGGCATAAGCATTAGCAACTCAATAATTATCTTAAATTTAAATGGTCTAATTATGTCAATTAAGTGGCAGAGATTGATGGAATGTACTTTAAAAATCTATCATACAACTTTGAATCTAGAAGTGAACAATATGATAAATCTGAAAACTTAAACTAATATACATAGAAAATTAATTTTGTAATAGCATATAAGCACATTCACAGAGAGATATCTGCACAAAAATAAATGTTCCTATTTAGATATTTGCACATGCAAAGTTATACAATTTTATATTTAGGTACATGTTATTTACCGAGTGTGTATAAAAAGCACGTCCTAAATAATATATGAGTCAAAGTGAATATTTATTTCATTTTTAAATGTGTGTGTGA